>JAQFZC010004418.1:0-16199 GCA_034695205.1 Dicyrtoma fusca | reverse complement strand
AAGAAAAACGACAAAAATGGTATTAACACTTTTTCGAAAACATTAAAACTGCTATTTACACTTTTTGAAAAAGTTGTCTGTACACTTTGAACAAACGCATAATAGATAGAAAGTTGATTGAGGGGGGACGTATGGTGCGAACTGACATTAAGGGAACACTATGGACTTGTGCCACAATGCTTCCTCACCCGCGATATATTGAGGCATGCATGACCGCGCTTCCAAATCCATCTCACACGACACACCGTTTTCTTAGAAATGGAAATCTTTCTCCTCGAGCCTCAGCAGTGGAAATCTTTCTTAAATGAATAACTGGATTATGCTGTATGAAAGCACTTGAGGCATTATAACATCAAAGGGATCAACACATAGAAATATTTAAATCGTGATTCAAACTATAAAGTAGGTACAAGCTACTTTTATTACTGTGTAGACTTTCAAGTGACAGTGTCAGTAGCTTCACTGATTAAGCCGTATGTACATACATACACATAAATAATGCCAGGGAAAGTGGGTTTTGTAATTTTAATTGAAATTAATACAGACCCTATCACAGGATTTACTCGGCAGTTGGAAAATTAGTCCATGGGAAAAACTTTCCTCTTCCCCTTGTTATTTAAGAGGAATTAAAATGTCCCAAGTGATTAGTTGGAAAGGGAAAAAGTTTCCCAGACAAAAAAATTCCAGCTCAGTACAGAATTAAATGAGCATCATGCCAACAACCTTTTGGCCAACAACTACAAAGACCATAGCATGTAGATTGTTTTGCAAAATACACGCGAATGAATGTTGCAAAATATTCTAAACTTCTATGAAAAATCAGCCATACAAAGTTTGATGACAGTCACAGATTCTTTCCCTTCCATAATTCGTCAACTTTTAAAAATGCAAATTCCTACTGCATCCTGAATAATTCTCAGAGCAACATTTTTTTCCCAAATTTTGAAATAGCATCAATTAACATGTCGTCCAAGTCCTGGTTTTTCCATCAAATTAATGGACTGCTTACATTTAATTAAGTAGACTAATTAAGTGCTGACTGTGCGGGTGGGTGGGTATACGGTTCTCTTACTATGCGGAATGTGAGGATGCTAATATAATGAATTCTGCAGATGCCTTCCTCTGAAATATATTCCTCTTAAACAGTATGAAAGGGATCTTGGTACTGATGCGGATGCGGGTGAATGGGTGCCTGAACTTCCGTCGGCTCGCAATTTGTACGGCTAATGAAAGTCTAGTCAATTTATAAATAGTGCAAATGCTCCAATAGTGTCAAATACTCTACCAACATTAAATTGACAATTGACCAAAAAAAAAGATAGCCATTTAAAAGCATTTGCTACTACAAAGTTGTCAACTGCTCTGTCAAAGTTCCCATTATTCCTGACACGGGTTTGAAATTGAAATAATAAATAGACTGTCATGTCTCTGTAGCGGACGGGATGTTGGAAAAGTAAAAGGTGGCGAGGCTGGCTCTGTGCACTGGAATTAAAATCTACGAGAACGGAGAAACCGGTAGTCGCATTAACAGCACACGATCTTTGATGTTTTCTTTGGGGCGATTGGTTCCGGCCACCCGCAATTCTCTCATCTCATTCCATTAGACGTCGGGATCGGGAATAAATCGTGGTGGTGCAAGTTCAAATGCTATAGAGGTGACCACCGTTTTCCAAATAAACATTCGCTAGAATCGTTCTCGTTGGACAGTGCAGTGCAGTGCAGTGATCCATGTTCCACAAAAATTGTGTTGTTTAAAAAAAAAAAGAAATCTTGTTAGCTAGGGAAAGTCTGGGCATCGACCTTTACTTACACAGAACACAATTACATTCAACTCACTACAAAAATAAAAACAAGAGAAAAATAAATACAGCTTTGTTCATCGTCTACAGTCGTAAATACTAAATACATTTAAAGCATTTGGAAAATCCCATTTTTAAAATTTTGGGCTTGACAGCGACTATGGTCCCTTTGGTCCTTTGGCCTTTTTGCTTGTGTGGATGCTGCTTGGAAGATGGCATGGTGCATAAATGGCTTCTACGTGCAGGTTCTATAAATCTCGGGAGGAACTTGACGTTATGCAGATGACGTCATGCTTGGTGATTTTCCTTTGGTTTGCGATTTATGCCAGAGGGAGCACAAGACAAGATTCTAATGGAATCTTTTGTCAATAATACCGCGGGTCCGTATGGATTTAGTCTTGAAATAGTGTTCGTAAAAGTCTTTCCATAATCCTTCCTAACATTTTCATTGTAGACAATCCCTGCCCGAGTTCCACATCTTAGCGTCTCAGAGACAGAAAGAGAGAGAGAGAGAGAGAGAGAGAGAGCAGCCGACCAATTTCATGGAGTTGAGTTGAGCAAACTTATGTATTTTTTCCTACACCGTTTCTATGGCCCGGCGAGTCTCTCAAGTCTCAAAGTCTTATTTACCAAGTCGAGGAAAACTCATAACATTTTAATAGCTTTCTTTCTCTGTTTCATTTCAGCCATTATTCTCTCTCTCTCTCTCTTACCTAACTAGAAACGTATTGGAATCTATGCTTTGAAAGGAGAAAAGTAAGCTACACAAGATAATTTTTTTAGCCATGTTCTAAAAAAAATCCAAGAATACTTTTAAACGACTATAATCCGCTACGACTTTCTCCGGAGCACCCCTTAAGACCCTGCCATAGCTCCTACGCACAGTGTGTCGACTTCATTAATTTCTCATGGATAACTCCAACCATTTCCCAGAAAGAATTTCCCATGGAGCTTCCTCTCCCTCTGTTCTTGTTTCTTTGTTTTTGTTGTCGCGAGAACATGGGGCGAACGAGAGTGAGTGAGTGACGGAAGCTTTGACGGCTCTTCGTTTTTGTTTTTACCCGGGAACCGGACGACGCGGTATCAGAACTGTGGCCAAAAATCCATCCTGTCCAATCCATTGCATTGCCCACAAGATTCGATTGTACGTCGTGTCGTGCTATTAGCATTACGAGCATATAGTTTCCTTCCAATAGACACAAGGTATGCACATTTCAAACACATGTACCTACCAACTTAAAACATGTACAGAATATATATTTGAACGCTACAGTTTACAAATAGGCACAATCCATTGCGGAGTGTAGATTGTGATTGTACAAATGGTATATCGATGGTTAAGACGCAGAATGATGCATATATCCTTAAAATCTGAAAAAGACCCAATATTTTCTCATTTCCCCCCATATTTACCTGTTTTGAAAAACGACAAATCCAGGTTATTTACTTCTTCAACAAGTGTAAAATAAATAAGGTTTGGTGTTTTGAACAAGTTTGAAAATGTTGTATTTGCACATGTCATTTAAAAGGTTGATGATTTTGGAGGATTTTTGTTTAAACAATAATTAAGAGCTCCTTCAATAAAGTTGCTAAGGAAAAGGGGAAAAATATTGTTCCTTTTTAATCCTCATAATGAATGCGCGTCATTTTGCATCTTAAGGAGCGGTATTTGACATACTTGTTGGAGGAAATAGTGCAGAAATCCCTCTTTAATCTTCCGACCTATGTTGATTTATTATGCTTTTATTCCCCCGAATTCTCCCAAATGATAGGACTGGTTGCGGGTGCCAAAGTAATGTCAGTTAAACAACGGAATAAATGTAATAAGCATTTTTTCCCCATCAAATGGAATGGATTGGCATGTGGTTGTTGATACCCGACCCATGAATTTGGCAGTTGCTCAAACCCAAATGCTAGTGGTCATTATTTTTTTTTGTTCAAACTAAAAAGTGGTCGGATTCTGCGGGAATCCGGAATTATTATGTAATACATGGAACGTGGTCCACACAGGCAGTGCAGTACTCATTCCGTCCCTTGTTGTAGTTCCGCTTGTGGGCATGTAAAGGCAGTTGGCAGTGCTACATACATTTCCTTATCATCATCCTTTTTGAGCGAAGTCATGTCGAGGTCCGGAGCTACCATTCTATGCAAAGTCTACTGACTTTTATGATCCTACAGTATAGTCGAATCACTTTGTTCAGCAGCAAGGCTAATAACGAATAACGTGGCTTCCATTCCAAAAAGTTCCTACTAACAGTCACGGTACTGCAAAGTAAGTGTCTTTCTGCCCCTGAAGACGAGCTAATTGTTCCGATTCCAAAGACAAACTGAGGTGTATGTAGTATGTATAGGTAACTGTGCTGTTCATAAGCGGGTTCTTATGTACAAGAAGGCTTGAAGCAAAAGAGGCTGCAAAGCTCTTTTTGCTTTCATAGTCAGTTTTTTCGCCTTATTACATCCGCTATAATTATATCCAGCCACCACGAAACCACCGATTACGATTACGATTACGAATACGATTACGATTACGATTACGGCCTCAGTTGTGCAACAGATACCATAATGTTGCTACAGGAAAGTACGGGGCATGCCAAACATTTCCAAGACACCTTACTTGCCCGCCCTATTTATGAAGCATCGTGCTGGTACATATTTTCGACCTATTCATAATTTATGATTGAGTTTTCCACCAAAATCCTAACCACTACTGTACATACTAGGCTCGTAAGGCTTATTATTTTAATTTAGGTATTTTGGCAATAAGCGTATTTTTCATATATATATAAATTTTAATAAATCAAACTTCCCGGTCGAACCATAATAATTCCGTTCACTATATGAAATATCTAATATAAAACCATGCATTGCATATTGCATAACTTTAATTACAGAAAAGTATAATTACCGGCTTTCCATAAATTATAAAGATATGTTATAGCCCTACTGAAAGAAAATGAATGATTGTATGCTGCTGGCTTACCTTTAAAGTTGACTCAAATGTGGATGAGCCTGACGGGACTTAATGATATATTTGTATAGGTATGTATTCCTGTTGGTATAGTTGTCCATGCACACTTGAAGTTGACACTAGTACCCAGCGCAGAGCTGTGCTGAGTGAAATCCGTCATAAATAATAATAAGGGCAACGACGCTGCTGGATGAAATATAATGTTTGATTGTACACATGACTAAATGTATAGGTGGTTGGTACGCTTCACTCACAAAAAGTTATTACAAGAGTGCGTAGAATATTTACAGTTTATGAAATCTAAGGAGTTGACACTAGTATACTATGCCCATGCCAATAATGTTTGTTCTTTGTAGTGTGGCTGAAGCAGACGAAGACAGGGGCTAGACATGTGTAGAGGGAGTACTGATTGATTTAGGGACAACTGCCAAAAGAGCGTTCAAGTCTTAAACATGCTAAAAGCAAGTAACTTTATTGATTAATCCAGTGCTACAAAGAGGAATCCTCCTCATAACCCCAAGTCCGCAAATAAATAATCCTGTAAACACGTAACGATATAAATGTATCCACTCTCTGGATTCCCTTCGTCTTCACGCACGTTCCACACGGACTGAAAGTATGAGTCAACTGTCAACGTCTTGACTCAAGATAAATGCACGCACTGAGGAGAAGAAGACGAAGAGGAAGAAGGATGTTCAATTTGGCTCTCTCGTTTGTTGACGTGACCTCCTCTGACCCGGCGTAGATGGGAATACAGGAGGAAGATCCGCCGTATAATGAGCCAATTTCCTTTCCAGGGGAAGTCGAGAGCGAGCCAACAAAAAGCCGAGAGAGTGACTGTCAACTGGCGAAGGAAGGAAGAAAGGTGCTCTCGGTCGTGTGGTGAAAGGTGAAAGGAGAGAATCCCTGTAGAAAAACTATTAGCCTTCTGCCATGTCTATAGGACAAACTTTGAGGCTCACTTGTTAGATACACCCCGTTTAGCACAATTCAATCTGGAATCTATCTCATTCACCACCGTGAGTGCCCCCAGTCAATAATAATAATGTATGCTATGCGTGGGAAGGACAGACTGACTCAAGGATAGAAGCGAATAGTAAGATTTTAGAATTTAGATGGAAGAGCGACGGAAGTGGGGAGACCGAGCCGAAGGAAGCCTCTCTGGAAACTAACATCATTTCTCCGGCGCCCCAACACTTTTACTCCAAACCATCACCGGCCTATGATGCAGCCTGCTCGTTTCAACTTCCACTCTCACCGCTCTCCCCGCGTCCCCTCTCCACATTTCCCACTTTCCCAGTCCTTCAACTATCAAGTAATCAGTAAATTAATACACAAACTGTAGCAGCAGTAGCACACAAGTAGACGAACCAGGGGCTCTTATTGGCACTACCTTTAATTAAGCTGAGGCAAATATACCTGGCCCCATACATACCTTACTTTTACCACCCTTTCATTCCGGAGGGCTCACTCACACAGTCCACAACAACAATGACAACGAGGCAAATTGCAATCATTAAAATTGCTATGGCAGGAGAGTCCATGGGGGATTCCACTAGGAAACATACACTGCATTAATACCTATACTGGACGACCCATGGGCTACTTTTTCTAAGGGAAATAAAATACATTTACTGATACTGATAATGTGAGGAATGCAGGTAGCACAGAGGGATTAGACGAAAGCATATTTTTGCTCTCTGGCGTATTTGATCGGACAAAGTCGGTTAGACGCTATAGCAACGGTGGTGGTGGTGATGGGTAGCCATGGTTTCCAACCGATTTGAGCTCTTCTCAGTTCTCGGACAATGCTTTTATTTGGGTGGATAAGAAGGATATGCGGAAGTGGAGTTTGGAGGTTGCGTGCAGGCAGGGGTACCTACCTCTCAAGGAATTGCGTTAAGCTCTAAATACGAAGCACGCGATGTAAGTAGGTTTGTGTAGTAGGTACACTCATCAGACCAGGCCAATTTCCCAACTATATATTACCTCCCCTGCCCTGTCTCTCAGCCTCTGTCTCAAAAACTAAATTTCACTTTACCCATCAATTTTTTCCCCCTCAATAAACTATGCTGCACGAACAAAACTCAGTTTGAATGCTCAAGTTCTTAGCTGACTGATGAGGCTGACTATAATGTATAAGTATATTTGGGGAAACACTAGAATCCCTAAAAGGAATTCAACAACCAAATTCAACTCATAAAAGTAGTAGTAAGAAGTACTACAGTCAAACTTGCCTGTCTATAGCGGCACATGAAGGGAGTCATACGTCATACAATGGTTTCTTTATGAATCACCTACAAGAAGGCTGGCACTATAGTAGAATAATTACAAATTACTGGTCTTCATCAAAATAAAGTTGGGCGGTTGGGCGGTGAAAGCTGGGTGGGACGAATGAGTTACTGTGGGAACTGAGTTAGTTCTGTGTTAATTGTTCCCTTTGCTTACTTAAGAGAGTGATGTGACGAAAACAAAAAAAATGTTACAAATGATTTGCCGGTACATAGTTCTTGCACATGTGGACAGGTAAATTCTGTAATTTAAGGCTAAAACATACTAAAAGTCTGTGATGCATAAATTGACGAAAATAAATAACAAAATAACAAAAGTGCTACGAGCATATCGTTACATATTCTGTAGCAGACCTTTACACTGTGCGGACCGGAAACACTAGGTCTATTTTACAGTGCAATCGTGCAAATTGTAATATCTACAGGTGGGCAAAAAGTCAAACCCACATTCGGTCTACACTACAACAGGTTGACAGAATGGACATTTTTATTTGTAATATTATTAAAAAGCGATATACCTAAGTAGGCAGTGGTAAAACTGGACAAGAGTTTTTCTCGGAGTAAGTCGGAAGTATGCCATTCGCTCGACAGGTAAAAATTGATCGAACGGACTAATGATCGACACCAACTTACCTGCCCAGCCAATGGTTTCGATCATGTGTCCCGTCGAACAGGCAACCGTATATCATATTTATACATGTCGTATGCACTTTGCAAAGGACTTCCAAACTTATGTAAGTTGGATACTTTTAAACTTTAAAGCTTGCCCTCAAGGTGATTACAGACTATAAAGGAACTCTTTCGAAGTCCTGTTTTATAAAATATTAATTCCATGGGGAAGCTGTCCATTTGGGCCCATCCGGAAATTAAATTGGGGCGAGGTGATAAATCTAGAAAATAAGTACTTTAACAGTAGGCAAGCCACCTAGCAGTAGAACAGATAAGGGCTAAAAAGTCGACCGATTTACAGAAAGCCAAACTCTAGTTCTAGCTGATCATCCTCTACAATTAAAACCGAACAACGACAAGATGGAAATAAATAAAGACGAGTAGTAAATGTAATTTGTTTCAAGAGATTCTTCGATTCATGATACTTTATTTAGTTCTATATGTAATAATAGTCATGCTGTATATCAATTAAATATAATTAAATGTTTCTGAGGAACTTCCTTTATTAATACGTCAAGTAACATTACGTTCTTATATAATATTAAATAAAATTAAAATTATTTTACTGGAATCGTGTTCAAAGAATTAAATGCTTTCACTTCTTCTCCGGGATTAATACACATGGTTCCTCGTACGTAGTTTTATTAAATTATTATATTATTTTACCTCGATCGTATTACTATGGTCAGAGCTTTAAGTTTCGAGTAAAATTGTTGACATTATTTAGTAGTTAGAGTGGACACAAAATAATTGGGGAGTTTAATTGGGCCATTCATTTCTCTCTTTGTGAAGTTAAACGAAGACGAACAAGTAGCTTAATGTAAATATGTAACCTAGGTAGATTTTTATGACGACTCATAGTTACAACATATGCGATAACAATACAAATTATATTGCCGATTTGGTGTTTCCATTATTAGCTAGAGAATTTCAGTCATCGACAACACCGATTTCCCGATGGAAATTGAATTTTGAGCTTCGATTTCTCTAACGATAGCCTCGGGACATTGATTGTCGATGACTGACATTCTCAACCATTAATTCTTAATCATAGATTTATATAGTTCAGTTACAAGTAACAATCTTGTTATTTAACACGTACTAATAGTGTAGCACTTACTGTTGTAATCTTGCAATAGCGTAGTATAGTAACATACATAGGTATAGAGGTGTATTTGTACGTACGTAATACGCATGGAGATGTGGACGTACCTACATTAGTCGGTAGTAATATCCTTAGTTTGACAACGAATGTTCAAGCGCTCAACTCTAATAATAATTTAACTTTGAATCATTAAGAACAATCATTAATTAACATAATTGCACGCATGACACTACTTTTAGTTTTAGCATGTCACTCCTGCTGATTCTTATGGTTGATGGTTACTTACATTCAAATTCAATATTATAAAGTTGCAAATAGTGGGGCAATCACCGAGCTTTTTTTGTATGTAAAATAATAATTGAGTAAAAGGATCCAAGGTTCAACACTTCCAACGTGATAGTCTAAACATAACAACTCTTTACATACGTCCTACACCAATCCTTCTTTTAGCGTTTCCGAATTGTTGGAACAGAACGTATACCTACGGGATTCACCTAGCATGGTACTTTATAAACGATCTCTGTAAAAAACATCTTTGTCGTGGCCTAGACATGTTTTTGGGCTGTAGCTGCTATGGTCTGGGTCACAAGCGTAGTCTATTAATTCTGGCATTCTGGCCTGTGTCATAGGATCAGGCGATTTCATGTTTGATACAAATATACATATATAAATATGCTTGTAATTTAAACCTGCGCTGCGTCTAGTTTAACTTTAGTATGATTGTATGCTGGGGAAATAGAGCCACGTAGCCCAGTACAGCAAGGTTTCACTGGAATTGTTTTAATAAACTTGCCGTAAAAGACCAAATAATTCCCCGAGGAATTATTTAAACGCAACCATGCCTCATTGAGCTTCAGGAATACGGCTCCGAGGATTATTCGGTATTTTACGTACACAACGTTACGCGATGCTACAGTACTGGCTGGCAGAGTGTGCTGCCATATATTATGATTTTATAGTATGTATATATTTCGGTCATGAATTTGCGTGAACCCTGTTGTGGTAACCCATTGCTGGTTACGTCTCTGGCCTAGGCCATAAGTGACCAGGTACGCTTGTGGCCCAGGCTGTAGCAGATATAGCCCAAAGCATCTAGATAGTCTAGATACACCGACAATTAAAATGGAGAAACACGCATACAAGCTAAAAAAGACAACAATTTTGAAGCCTAAACTTGATGAGGGAGAGGATTTCAAAAGAGCTATCATTTATGTATATATCTTGTTATATAATTACGTGCAAATATTTACCTTAAGATGAGTATTGAGCAAAATTCAAATTACGATTATAATTATACACCAGTCTATAGAACACATCCTCGAGAACGACGGCTCATATGTCTGTCTTGTATCTCTTGAGTTTCCTAGTACCTACTTGTTACGAGATTATTTTATTACTTTTCAATATTTTAATCAACTGATTCCTTTTTGTCTATTTTTTTAACCTCATGATTCCACTCACTCAAGGTTCTCTTGAATTGTTGCTGTATTTCCTTTGCTTTCAATGTGCATACATATTTCTATGCCGCTACCGCATCACTGAGCTATCAAATTCTACGTGTTTCTTTCTCATCTGTTTCTCCGGCTCTTAGGTCATTATCATAATTTGTTTTTATGCTATAATAATACAAAAATCCCCCTAAAAATAAAATTAACTAACTGCTTCCCCTGACTGCGCACAAAAATGCTGGAATTTCAAAGGTTCACAGTAGTTTTCTTACATTTTCGTTCTCGCTTATCTGTTCTGTTTTACAAGTTTTTAACGACAAAAAATCATCGGGAAATCGAGAGCAATAATTATAGAGGGAGATCAAACATTATATATACCTACACACTATATTTATTGATCAAAAGTTTTGGTACTAGCACTTGTTCAAAAATTTGAAAAGATGGTTAAAAACAGCCTCTATTTATGCTGAATCCGGTAGTAACCGGCATTTACGGATTAAATGGAGAGGGAGGTACACACTTATACTGCTTAAGCAACATTAACTGTGACCTGGTTAGATGTGACGGTTTCCTTTCCACCCTATTACAATAGCATACTAGAACAAACAAGCTTTAGTGTGCTCAAGTACCTCATGGACCTACTTCGGGTTCACGTCAGATTTCGAAATGGGTATTCTAAGGTAGTCTATTTCCGGTCGGCGTCATGGACACAGTTGTCACAGGATTTATTACTTTTGCATATTCTGAGCAAATAATATAAAGTTTTACAGTACCAAGAGCCAAACAGCCAAACGAATCCTAATAAAAGTTATTGACATGGAATGTCTGCGTATATAATGTTTGAACACCCTTCTGTAGTACAAATATTTTAATTTAGTTAGCGAAATTTAAACGTGCACAGGATTGTCTTCCTTGCCATCACAATAATTATTATTCGTCATCTTTCCATTCCTCCGCATAATACACACGAAGTTACTAGGTAATACACGATGAATATGTCTACCTGGAAATCTATATCTACCTGGAGTAACCATGAAAAAATAACTCTTCCCGATGACAATTCTGTTTGTAATCGTATTAATTAAGAATAACCATCATCAGCAATAGCTTTATATGTAGTTACTAATATTAGGTTAAGTCCTACAAAATTTCTTCCTGGTGATCGCGAGAGCAGTGCAAACGGTAAACGAGAATAGTAGGTTCCCATTAGCCGAGCAGTTGACAATGAATGCCGGGATAAAATTGACTTACGGTATGCACCTAGAAAATTTAACCCCAAGCACGAAAACAGTGGGTGACTTTTAATTTTTATGCCCTCAAGGTGTACAAAATGTAGTGTAACGAGCTTGATCTTGATCTTTCAATTTCAAATTGCCATTATTAAAGCTATATATTAAGTGCATGCACTAAAACCACGCATTATTATAGCCACAGCAGCTACAGCCTGTGCCTGTTTTGTATTTTTACCCTCGAAACTTTATAGTGGGACCTCGGAAGAAAAAAATGAAAAAATAAAATACTCTGTGCAACTAAGGTACACAGGGGGGCAAGGTCGCATTATCCCCTGAAAATAGTTAACGGCATTTGTTAAAATGTGTTCACAGGTATTTGAATAATATGACCATAGCTTTGACACAGGCACCCCAGTCAGTTTTAGGTTCCATAGCCACTACGTTGGTACTAGAGCAACTTGAAAAATACAATACGTATCCGTACCGGTCTTGCCCTGAATCTCAATATAAATATAGGCATACAGGAGTCAACTTACTAGGAAGACTTTATAAAGCCTTATGCTTCCGGATAGTTAAGGGTTCTTCATACAGCAGACTTTGTTAAGTAAAATCACAAAAAAAATATGCAGGAGGCTGTAACAATTTAGCAACAGATTACTTCGAACAAATATGAAAAACACTAATACGTAATACGGACTTATATAAAAAATAAGGTAAACACGTAGAACATATAAGAGGTTTTTTATCGCTGATCTTATTTTTTTTCATTAACAACGTTAACGAAGAAATGCGTGAAGTAAAATTATAAGTCTAACACGATCACTTCGCCGGTACATCATAATAGTTGGCTCGTACATACGTAATTTGAGATGGCTAGCTGCAGAAGGACTTAATATCACTTAAAAGTTTGAACTGAGGTGTTTTTCATATATATTTAGCGTACCTCCAAGGCTAACTTCGTTTCGTCATTTCGGAGTGTCTGCGTCGAAATCTAAAACTAGTAGCTTTGTTTCCTCAGTCCCGTTCCGACTTCCTACAGCACAAACAAGTTTTGTTTCTGATGCTCGGATTCTCCAAACAACACCACCACTACCACCGCTTGATAGGGCTACTAAATTGCGAACGAATTCTCCTACGGATCAACAGTAAAACATCATTAATACAAATAATGAACATACAGAATTCTTATGCTTTGACAGCAAACTTGTACTGCCTTAAAAGTGTTTATAAAAAAATATAAAATCATGTCATACGTACCTGTTTTTATATCCCAGAGTTTAACTGTACCGTCATCGGAAGACGTAATAACAAACTTATTAATTAATTGGAGGCAAGTGACTGCACTTAAATGTTTGTTAGCTCCTGCAAGTAAAGAATTAACTAGGTCTCAAAACTCATTCAGTTAATTACCACGTCAGCTGAGAAGCAAAATGAGGCATATCCAATACAAAATCACTGGAAACGCCTCAAGCTCTTAGCAGACGAAATACTACAGTTGTCTGTAAAAAATGCTATTAATCATGTTTCATACCTGAAAGAGTCAGAAGGCACTGTCCAGTGGATACGTCCCAAATTTTTACCGTGGAATCCGCATTTCCAGACACGAGCAAATTATCCCTTAGCTCCATTCCAGACGTTAAACTTTGATGACCCATAAGAGTATGTTTACAGGAACCCGACTCAACGTCCCAAACACGAATACTAGTGTCTAATGAACCGCTTACCACATGGATTCCATCAAACTGTTTTAAAGAATAGAAATGAATAAGTCAGTATAAAAGTTCAATAGTTAAAGTCAGTATTCATTAGGTACGATGTCCGTGGGACCAGAAACCCATAACCCGACAAAGTTGAAACAAAAGTTCGATATATATGTACCTGTAAAGAATAAACCCTGTTGGTGTGCCCCGATAATTGGTGTAGGCATTCTTCCCGTTCAGGATCCCATATTCTAACCATGTAGTCATAAGCGCCAGACACCACCAAACGACCGTTGTATTGAACACACCTTACGGCAGCCATATGCCCCACCAACACACGTAAACAATCTCCCGTGTCTAAGTCCCACATTCGCAGTGTCGCATCCCTGGAGCCGCTTACAACCCTAATTTATTTATTTATATTATAATTTTATTGCAATACTGGCAGAGTAACACCAAACCAATTTAGTACAAAGAATACAGAACTGAAAATCTTAAATTGCTAATCATATTTCAAGCTCGCATTTAATCAACTTACTTCCGACCACACAAATGCATACAGCGAACAGTCGACGTGTGACCATATAAGGCATGTAAACAGTTTCCGGTTTCCGCATCCCAAACACGAAGAGTCCGATCAGTGCTTCCAGATACGATTGTCGTCCCTGACATCTGTGAAGACCACACTCCTCCTGTATGTCCTAGTAACGTTTTAAGACATTTTCCTGTGGTAGCAGACCAGACTTTTAAAGTATTATCATCGGACCCCGAAACAATTCTGAAAAAAATTCGAATTACAGCAAAGCTCAAAATGAAGAATTCCACGAGACAAGTGTTCAAGTTGTATCCTATGTCACTCCTCTCATCAACTTGCATACCTATTACTGGAAAACTGGAGACAAGTAATGACATGGTCGTCATGGCCTTTCAATACTTTAGAAGGTCTCAAATCCCGGTGCCTCCAATTCATCTCCACGTTGTACTGTCGCATAAATGCAGATTTCCATCGTGCTGGGGGTGTCTGCACATCGTGAGGTATAGGCATTCCTTGACGGTGCTTAGAGCGATAAATACGTTGAGACATGGCACTGAAATATCCCACACCTGCCTCACGACATTTTTCTCTCCACAGTAAATTATCATCTGCTAGGATCCGCCAATACCTGCACGTCTGAGCGGCTTTTAAGAGGTCTTTGGGGCCGAGGAAAGACAATACATACAAGGCCAACTAAAAGCCAAAATAAAAGTATTCAGTTTACCGTTCTTCCGTTTAAACTGTCTCATTTTGACAAGCAGCATTCATGCTTAAATTACTTCATTAATATTCGTTAAAACCCAGTAACTATTTTACCTCTTTTGGCAGCAATGAAATAAAATCACGTTGAAACTGGGGTTCAATTACTTGCATCATATGTCGTACTTGCGTTGGCTCACAAGAAGCAATCAGCTCATTGATAGCCATCAGTCTTTCAGCATGGGTCCAACCCTGAGCAGAATCATTTGTTATGTAAGAAACAAAGTTCAAAATACAAACCGTAGTAACATACTTTTCCTATAAATCGAACTACTAGTTCTTACCATAAAAATATGGAGCCAAGCATCCATTTGAGGAGGGGGATTTTCTTTTGTGGGTATCACGGAGCGTGTCATTTTAACTTTATCAGTGGTCTCGACTTCAATTTCTTGAACTTCATCGGGGCTGTCCAGCTGGTTGCAGTATGTCCCACTACTGCTAATTCAAACACAATACATTATAAATACTAAAAATAGAGGAAAATTTACATGGTAATAAATGTTTGTTGACACTACGACCGTTGCTTCTATTGTAGTAGGAGTTATTTTAACAATTTCAATACCCACGAAAGCGCGTGAAAAGTTAGGTAGGTACTAGTAATAAACTCTTTTAAAATGAAGTACAAATTGTTACGAGGACGACTTAGAACTTATAATCAATTTTTAATTTCTAACTTTGAATCCGTCGTGCTTTATCGACATTAAAAGCTACACTGGCCAAACTTTTCCACCATGTACTTAATCGAGCATGGGCTAATAGTGCTAAGGTGTACCGTAAATGTTCGATGTAGACCGGGAATGTGCTAAACCCGTACAGGGAGAGTGTTAGTCGACGATTATTAACTGTACGCATGCATGATTTTCCCTTGAAACCATAGGCATGTTCGACAATGCCGATCTCAAATAGCTTGAAATAGATAAACTTCTGAATTACACTGATTCCAGTGAACATTCCATTGATTTAATTACTAAAATTCAATGTAAACTCAATGTTTTAAAAACACATTCTGCTGCGGACCAATTAAAATTTGTTTACAGGTTTTGATCAACAAGCAAAGCCGTTGGAAACACAAAAAATTATTTACTCGTCCATGGGATCATCTGCATCTCCAGTCACAGGTTTTTTGATGGGAAGTAATTCCGGAGATTCATCATCGACATCTTCTCCTTTCCTCTTTCGCTGAAAAATATAAAAGTATTGCAATATTATTATTACTCTTTTATAGTTTACAACAACAGGAATCCAACTGCAAACACCTCTAAATATGTATACATACAAAATATATAAACCACAAAAAAATTGAACACTAAATTAGAATCATTGGAGATGTGCGTAACATATTCTATACAATTTACTTGTTGAATTTTTCATTTAGGTATGTGCTAAAATAGCGTTTAAGCTTTTAACGTGATGAAGATGATACTATATTGTTTTCAATTTCTTCACGTCAATGTGGTTTCGATTTTATCTACTTATGCTGGTGGTACTTCGAAGAAGCTCGTTTTACTTGTTATTCGCATAACTTCATTAAATTCTACTGCTATTTAGAATAATAATTTTGTTATCTTAAACTACTCACGAACAAGGTCGATGGTTATGCGCCTCACTACAATCATGTAGGGTCAGAGTGCCTATGTGTGACAGGGTTCATCAATGTAAATGTTCGGAAGGCTATAACTTCTGAACAAGTGGT
>JAQFZC010004417.1:0-16201 GCA_034695205.1 Dicyrtoma fusca | reverse complement strand
ATAAATAAATAAATAAAAATAAATAAATTGTAATCCACAAGACCCGAATTTGAAATAAATACTATTCAAAGAATTCTACATTTATCTCCCAAATAAATTCAAACCAATTTTGTATTATTCAATATCTTGTAGTTTCAAAAAAATTAAAAACAAAAACAAAACAAAATGGTTAATTTTGTAGCCATCCACGCTTTTGTGCTTTTTTCGTTTCTGAATTGTTCTACCAGCATCGAAATAGACACCCTAAACTTGGACCCAGAGTTACAAAGCATTCTTTTTCCACTCCGCACTTGCCAGTTTGTGATTGCGACCGACATTTTTCCAAACCAGTTTGAGTCGACAAAAGTATCCGAACTAAATGTGATTTTAAATAACTATGGGTCCTCAGTTCAAAATTACAACGACCTCGGAAGACTTCGAATACACTATCCGTTGCGATATCAAGAGAGGTGTTTTGTAAGCATTTCAATTCCGGCGATGCGTGAAGATAACATAATTAATTTATCCTTACCTTTCAAAACGTCTAGATATTATGCGTGGACAGAAAATCTTACACGAGATATCCACATTTTATTGACGCATGGAAATTTTTCAGCCTTACAACCCAGGTACGCAATACATGAACTCTGCCGGTTCCCACTCAATTATATTTGGCTTCATTTTACAAATACGTCTGAGCTGCCTGCACCTTCATTTTATGTGATAAGAGTGTACATGCGAAGGCACGGCTTCGATTTACTCTGCGAAGATTTTAATATGACCAGCAACAGCAAGGACAGAACTTACAGCGAAGTTCTAAAACAGTTTCAGGAGTCTCGACACGATTTCTATGGAACGTCAGTTAGAATCATAAACATGAAAGAAGAGAAGTTACCGTCATATGTTCGACACGGGACGATTTCGCAATTCTATGCGTACAAGGGATACAATCATCGATACCCAGACTTTTCAATTCTGTACATCCTGGCGGCCCATTTTAATTTTACACTTAAAGAATCCCACAGTGACGACTCAACCGCGAACGAACTGTGCTCAGGAAGATATATATTTACAAACGTTCCAATGTTTCACAACAGCAATAACGCCCAAATTATGGTAGAAATGGAATATCTTCGATTGTTTTACACTGTAAGTACGGCTCAAGATGTCCCAGTTTGCTTTCACGTTCTTGTTAAACCATTTGAGCTAAAAGCATGGATTGCATTCCTCAGCATCCTTTTTCTGTTCGTCATATTTTTAAAATGGAGCCTTCGATCGTCGGCAGTTTCTCTTGGTGGAGCACTGGAGCTGGCACTGGCTCCGTTTGTAAATCAAATTGTGCCTTTTAAATCAAGGTCTGGACAACTTCGTTCCTACACATTGTGGGTGATGAGCTCCATATTTTTAAGCATTGTGTTCACAAGTAACATGTCCAGCTTTAAAATAGCCCCCTCACCAATAAAAGAAGAAGCAAAGACACTAGATGATCGACTACAGAACCACTACCAGATTTATGCTGGCAATATACCCGGGCTACAGAGAGACGTCAATGACATGGAGCGCCTAAAGTCGAAGAGCTCTAGCATCATAGAGAAGCACCAGCGGCTGTTGGACCACGCCATTGATACTGGACCATGGGGAAACAATCCTGGTAGTTTAAGACGAGCATTTAAAAGCGACCGGTTTTGCATGCTCCTGCCTCAGTACTGTACTTCTTTCTTTGCAAGTCAGGCCTTCCGTCTTTTTCGGCGGCATTCGTTTCTTGGAAAGGAGAAGTTCTTTGATAGTCCCCTTGGTTGGGAGTTCGTTATACCAAACTCAGATGTGCCAGTAGAAGTGTTTAAGAATATTTTAGGCGCTGGAATTTTTAACTTGTGGTGGAATTTCAAAATCATGATTCTGCAAAGGAGTCAAATCAACTTGTTTGAAAGCGCATTTAATTACAAACTGGAAACTGAAGGAGCTGCAGCAGCTTCTCTTTCACTTGACGATCCTTTAATTCTGTCTGGATTTTATTGTTTTTTTATTGGAATTGGATTTGGGGCCGTGGTTTTAACTATTGAAATATTAAATCTTCGACAACGCATTGAATACTTGTTACCAGCTGCAACTGCATACACGGTAGCATGTATCCGATCCATGCCAACGTTGGTTCTATAAACAATTAATTGGTTTAGAAACGAGTTTAAGGCTGCTCGATTTAGGACCCTTCTATCGTTTTGTTTTAGTTCGTAGATTGGTTAATAAAAGCCCACGGCGTTTATAATTGTGGTAGTAAGGCCAGAGCGTGTTGCTGTAATAATTGCTATAGTTTTTCAATTGTTGTAATAGACGCTTACACTTAGACATTATAAAAAGCGTGAATTTAGAAGGATTCGTAAAATTATTTTTTAATTTACTTATTAAACATGATGATATATTTTTCTGAAATTCAAGTTGTTGATCCACACAAGGTCGTTTATTGTAGTTGTTAAGCTTCTGTATAAATGCTAGTTTAATGGGGCTGTTAGCATTTACAATATTATTGCAATAAAGTTTGTAGTTTGGATCGAATTGTAGAGAAAAAACGAAGCTAATTGCTTATTGGTTCTGTAATGTGTATGCAAAAAAGACAAAACTTTTTTCGAGCCGCACGAAGTCAACTGCAAGTATACTTAACATTAATTAAAGGCAAAAGTGTGCTTTTCTTGGCACAAAATTGTGTTTCAGTATTCACACTCTACACCTGTAAAAGTATGTTAAATGATGCTGTCGTTCTTGTGCACAGATGTAAAATAAAAGTTGACAATGCTTTTTAATTGTTCCTGCATTACTCAAAATATGAAAACCACGAGTTTATCTTGAGCAGAAGAATTGACCCGTAATTAATTATTTTTCATCTTTACAACTTCTAGCTTAACATTATGACTATGACGGAACAAACGACGGTTGCAAAACATTTTTAGAACAGAAATATATGTATGTAATAACAGATAATAATTAAATGATTGTTTAAAACTTTTGAAGTTGGCCCAACCTTTAAAATGAGTCCGTTCCAAATTTGGTTTTTTCATGTTTTTTCACCATTTTTTAAATGGATTTCATACTTTGTGCATAATAAGACGAAAATAGCTTACGTTCAGTAACCTACTCATCATTCTTGCGTCAAAATGATGTATTACAAAATTTGGACAAGTTTAAAATTGCTCTGAAGTTACAGAGTTTTTAGTAAAAATCATTTTCACTGAAAAGCAAAGGACTGTGGCTTGACAGTAATAGAAAAATCTTTTATACCTTCTCACTGTTACTGAAGGAAAAATCTTTTTTTGGCCACTGATGCGCTGGCATATTCACTGCGAAGCAGTGGTTTTTGCAACAAAGAATTTTATTTTTTGCTGAAAGCCAAAAGTAATGCATTTCATTTTGTTTTGCTAATCAAGTATTACTGTTTAAATTACATATGTAGAGCTACACAGTACTGTTAGACTTTTTAGCAGAACTATTAATTTATAAATGTAATGGTTATGATATGAATTATTAGAGTATTCAAGAACAGTATACTTCCTTCCAAAACGTTTTCAACTCTAACATCCATTTGTGCTACTGTCTCCACACCAATCTTCTCGAATTCAACAAAGAGTTTCCCCGCATTCAAAACATCGTATAAAATCTCTTTATGAGATTTCCGCTTGCAGAGCCCAAGATCCTATGTGTCAGGTATAGATAAAATAATCATCAATTTTATTTAAATTAAAGGCATAGGTCATAATAACTTAAATATAAAAGTGAATAAATACAATCTTTCGGGCAGGCATATAAATATATGTACATTACCAGGGTCAATGAAATCCTCGATTTTATTTCTGGTACTTTTTTCCACCCAATCATTCAATTTTTGGCCGCCTCAATAGGCTTCCCAATCTGCTCACGTGCCCCAGGAAGCCATTTATTGATCACGTTTTTGTAAGCATTATTGAGATGACGACCTTCAATAGATTCCTAAGATAAAAGGATGGTCATGTGCAAAACTTCTAAACGTTGTTGTCATACAGTCGCTGTAGCTTTAATTAATAATTTCCAAATATTGGTCAGAAGTGTATTTAATGATTTAAAAAAAACTAGAACCTTAAGAAATGGGAGTACGTGGGAATATCCTGTGCCCAAAACTTCATTACTGTCTGGGAAATGAAGCCCTTTGACAATCTCATCAGCTGATAACTCCGTGAGCTCCTAATTTTGCCATTGCAACCGCCGTGTTACCGACAGCAACGGGAGCATCGCTGCTAGGATAATTTATTAATTTATTGCAATTCGAATAAATAACTTGTTGAAGCAATATTGATGTAAAATGATGAAAATAAGTGAGAATATTGACGAATGGTGAGGAATTTGGATGATGCGACTGGAATTTGAAGACAAGTAGATTCAGAACCTTATTGGCATTGGAGGGTGACGGTTGATCCCTGCTATTCCTTGTCATTATTTTCTCACTGCTACTGAGAACGCTGTTTCTCTTCCTTGCTATTTCATTGCTGTGAACTGCTACTGCTACTAATATCCAATGCTAATGCTATTGTTATATTTATGAATGTGCTATTTTGTAAATAAAATCAATTAATTAATTAATATTAACCAGCTCGGTTAATTCTGCTTTATTTAAGTAATTTGCAGCTAGCAAATTACTATCGCTTTCGTCCTGTCACGACTTTGCTAAATTTATCGTCGTGAATATATACGCCGCACTGACACAAACGGGGGAAAAATTAGGTTTCCGGGATTTGATTTGTTCAGAATCTAGAAATAATTATATGTAGTTGTAAAAGTGTCGGTTTGCTTTTGCAAAATGAAGAAATCTTAAGTGGTATATAGTGTATCTGCACAGTTATATCGTCAGTGTAACTGCAAAGTCACCTACATCCAGTGAGTTCATACTTGACTTAGGCTATTTTTCAGTTACATTGACGATGTATTTAAAGATCGTAGCAGAAATCGTTACCAAATTTAATGACCCTGAAAACTTGGAATTCGCTGCTGCCACGGCTAGAACTTCCTTAACTTCCTTCAAATGGGATTTGTGCGAGTACAAATGTTTGTATTGTTTATTTTTTGCATTGTTTCATGCCAATTTGAAATTTAAAAAGTTCAATAGTGATTGAAAATTGGCTTCTTGTGCTCAATGCAATATTTCAAAATTGCAATGGAACATATGGGTTAAATAGGAAATGCGTATGAGATTCAATTTAAAAAAAAAAGATGTTGTTCAGTTTTATTTTTTGACAATCAGGTAATCAGCTTGCTGATGAGAGTAAGAATACAACAAAGAAATCTAAATAGCTGGAAAAATACTGCAAAGAGCGAGTGTTCCATTGCTTAACTACGACACTTATACTTACTGTCGCTTACTAACTTAAGTTTAATTTATTGTAAGAGAATAAAAATGTGGTCTGTTTTATCACTGTGCTGTGGTTATGCCAAGCAAAAACAGAGCTTCTTGTTCGTAGGTACTTCTTTATATTTATAAAGGTATCTTTTAACTTTCACTTTCAACTTCCACGTTAACATCCTGCTTTCTGAACAGCTTCCACCGGACACAGCCCATCCCAAAATGATAACAGTGACACATATGTTGCTGCGGTTGTACAGCACTGCAACCTAAGATCGATACAAGTACCTACTATATGGTTTCACTTCACACTTCCTGCGTGTAAGTCGTTTACAATTAATTTGTAATTCGCATTGATCTGTACAATTTAATTTATTTTAAGTAAATTTGCTTTAGCTTGTTATGCTAAACGGTCTCCTTGGTAGTAAAAATAAATTAAAATACTATACGGTTGTGCTCAATGTGAAAGAATTTATACTTGTATCATTTTTAAATGGCAGAACTACGAAATAGAAGTTTGAAACAGAAACAAATTTTAAAGGCAGAGCAAATGCTTTTGAAGTTATATGGCATTACTCATCACATTCAGATTAACTTAAGCAAAGTGCAAGTGAATTCAAGTGATCAATTTGAGGGCAGTGCTGGTCAGTCCATCAACTCGTCCCAAGAACTAAGAAAAGGAACTGACCCGAAGCTCAAAAATAAATCTACAAACGATAGCTTAATCGCAAAAAAGCCTTCATGAGAATGTACGTAAACAGCGTCCAGATGGCGTAAAAATCAAGCCTTTCAAATGTCAGTACTGTCAACGTGGACATGCCACTACTGGACACAAACTCTCTCACGAGAACGTATGTACTAAGCGTCCAGACAGGTCAAAAATCAAGCCTTTCACCTGCCAGTATTGTGGGAATGCTTTTACTCAGTATGGTCACAAAAAGTCTCACGAAAGAATCTGCGGGATACGTCCACGTGGAATGTAAAATTTACCAAGTGAGCATTAGTGAAATAAAAGTATAAATGCAATTAATTTGGAAGTCTTAATACATTCTGTTAAGTGAGAATTTGCTGATATTTATTAAATAAAAGCAAAACTTGAAATTAAAGCATAGGAAAACTTTGTTAGTTGGATATTAATACGATGAATTAACAATAGAGGAGTAACGAATCATTGTTTAAATAGATCAAAACAACAAGGATACGCATAAAATAAAATGCCAAAGCAGAAATTGCGATAGCGTTTCCATTAGGACTGCAACACTGTTAATAAATACGTTTAGGTATAATAAACTAACTCTTTATTGAAGAAAGCAGGTATTCCGTAGTGTACGACTCTATACAATAACTTCAGCAATTATTGTTATCCACAATAATGTCCCAACAGCAGTAATTTAATGCCTCATTCGTTTGTCTAAATTAACTATTACTTATCTTGGAAACCCACCAGTCATGATTAGCTAACAAAAGTAAAATCGGTTATTGCTGCCACTACATTGAAATTAAAATATAAGCTGCATTAAAACATCAATAAGTAGCTAAGGGTCTGGTCTAAAACTAACTCAAGATAGCTCACAGCAATTCCAGTTTCAATTTTATAAAAGCCGCCGACTTCTATTTGGCATACAGTAAATGACCGGATTTGTTTCTTAAATGCCTTTTGACGAACACACCCCCACCACGTTCGTTTTTGACAAGATTTTAAAGCAGAAGACAGAAACTCTTGAGAAAAGTTTGCAAATTGCTCAAACTTGAACAGCATCATGAAAACAGACGAAGCTGTTTGAAACGATGCTAACGGCATGCACAAAACAATCAAAGGCCCAATTTGGTCGATCACTAAGTACCAGCGGCAAGCTACACAATTAGTACAAACATCATGTCCAAGAGCAATACTGAGTACGAACGGCAAAAACAATGGATTTAAAATAAAATTAAAATGCTTCACTAGAATACGAATTTGTGGGTAGATCTTCATGTAAAACTTGACATGGCAATCCTCGTGAAATCTACACAAATTAAATGGAATTAATTAGAATCTTGTACTGCTAATGCGACTATGATTTAGTTAATACATCAGTGTCTGTATACTCTCACTCACATTGCTGCAAATTTTAATATTGTCGTGATCCCATGGGCTATGTAGGACCACATAGTTAAGGACAGTGTACACACACTCACGACCAAAATCAGTATGCTTGAGTCGTAAATTAAAAGCATGATGCGAAGGCCAAGAGTACAGGAATCATCAGCTGGACATAAAGTATACTCCGTCAAGAAATTGTAGCCGTTTGTTGTGCGTTGAACCAAAAGTAAATACCAAGACCCAATCAAAGCCAAAACGACAGATAGTATGCTGCTTACTATCAACGATGTAACTCCAAAATAATACGGAAATGCGAATTTACAGCCTAAAACCGTTACATGACTTTCACCCCCTGAACGGTGATTTAGATTCTTGTGATTGTATTGGGCAACCTTCATGTTCAGTTGTTGAAAGCAATTATAAAGCTTAGCTACGTCCTCGCCTTTTGTTGCATACATAGCAGTTTGAAGTACCCATAATAAGTTTGCCATGAAAAAAGCCCCTGCTCCTACTGTATCCATTATCGTACTTTTTCCTGTGATATTTAAGCTGCTCAAACCTTTAACAAATTCATAGCCAAGCTGTAAGCATTTTATGAAAGCCAAGCAACTCGCTAAACACCACCAGACTAGATGATTCTTACTCCCCATACCAAGTTTACCAGTCGTCTCATCGTATTTAAAAGGAACAGAATGCAAATATACGGCGAATTTTATTGTACAGTTTACAATCTTTTGCAAAGGATATTTTTGAAGTAGGAACGCTTCAAGCCGAGACAATTTGAACATTTCGCTGTTTGTAACGTCAGTAGTTTCTGGTAGAACTCTGTATTTCAAATTAAGGTGACCCCTTACCATGCGTTTTAATTGAGCAGTGGCCATTGTGGCCACGGAATATTTTAGGCGAGTCTCGTTCCAAGTTTTCAAATGGTTACTGAACTTTTAGAAATAGAAGCCTTTTAGTTTTTGGGAGTAAATAAATTATTTGTAGTTGATTTAGTTCTACGGTCCGGTCGGTTTGAAGTCCTGAGACTTTCAATAGGCAAACTGAAGTTAAAAGTGCATGATACTCCCCAGACCTCTTTATAGTATTTATCGTTGAACGTATAATTAGTATAACGAGTACGTATCTAAATATATATATATGTAGCTTAGAGAATGCTAGATTCGTTATTCACCGAATTTATAAAAAAGCTTGTTGCCTGCGGAAATTTCCAATGATTGGCATGGTTTGCTTGTACGGCATGGAAAATTTCCTTAAAGTGCTCATATTTCCTGAATAAAATACTTAAAAGACTAAAGTCTTGATCGTTCAGAATCTGTTTGTTCTTTAGGTAGTAAATTAATGCCGCATAACGTCTTTTCCTGAGGAATTATTTTTATTTTGGAGGTCAATAACGGAAAATAATGTTTCTAGATTTGATCATTCACTTTAAGGAAGAAATACATAAACGTCAGTCTTAGAAAATGTTTGTGGTACAAGCAGTTTAACTCGCATATGAAAAGGACGATTTAGATAAATTGTTGTATTAAACAGTTTTACTTTAGCAATACTTATGGATTAGCTATAATTATATAATCGTACATACCTATGTGGAATAGCAGAAACTCAAGTGTACGACTTTTCACGTCGAAGCATCCTTTTTTAATGCGCTCTCTTATTTTAGAGTAGATTTGGGCAAACTTTATTGTAACCCATTGTACTTCAATACATAATTATGCGAATGACTTAAAAGACTCATTTTGCTCAGCATTTTATCTTAAATGATTGCAATTCTGAAAGAGTTATTGTAAATGGGTCCGTAAATCATTGCAATCCGTTAGGAACACATCTAGGATAGTTTAAAGCATTCCATTGTGTATAAAATGAGTTCCCATTGCGTGTTAAGCATTTCCAAAAAGGATAACCTATACTGGTATTTATTTGTTAGAGTGTAGAGATGCATGGTCTCTTTGAATTTGAATGACCAAAGAGGTGTCGCCAATGGGGACAGCGATAAAAAAAAGTTTTAATTTTGTAAAGACTGTCGTTTATCTAAATGTTTATTATACCCACTATAAATGCTATAGGCTGCTCCATACTTTTATCCGGTGGGTCGCAAGTTAACCTATGGGCCTTTAGCCGCTCTGCCCCCTGACCATTCTGCCCCATGGAATGGAACACATTTGTCTCCTCTAGATAGACCGATAAAAATATAAAACGGATGCAATATCAATGTATTTAGAATAAATGTGAATGTCATGGATAACTCAATCCTACAACATAGACTTATAGATTAATTTGATTATTTTAGTTTAGACAAAGCTACAGTTCGTTAAACGTGAGCTTTAATGTATACTGATGTATAAGTACAGCTAATCTTCCAAGGGGCACAAAGTAACAATTACATATAGCAGAACTGAGTACAGTTGATATATTTAAGTCTTTAAAAAATGGAAGGATTGTACCGTGGACTAAATTAAGAAATATTGCAAAGAGTTTGACAACATAATTATTAATTGTTAGGTACATTGAGCATTTTTTAGAAATTGTTCTAAACACCTTAAGGTTCAACTTCTCCTGCAACTTACAGCTAACAATAAGCATCCATGCATTATATTATTTGTAGTATTCAGGGTTTATTATTTTTGTTTGTTTTTTTTTGGCTATTTTATTATTTTAATATTCTTTTTATTCACAGTAAAATCATTTTTAAGTAGGTATTGACCAGTGACTAGTGAGTACTGAGGGTGCATCAGTCCTTCCTTGAATAGCGCCAATCTAGAATCTTGAAAGGGAGAAGCAGTAGAAAAAGTAAAGTAAAAAGTAAAGAGACACATTATTCAACATTGACTGGTGACTGGGCAGCAGATTTTGAAGAAAAAACCTACTTTTGATTTTGGATTGGACTTGCCTTTACCAACTGTTTTTTGACTAACCAAAATTTTGACTTTGACTTTGGCACCACTAGAAAAGCAATATTTTGCATATTTTTATTAAGTTAAAAAATAAGAATAAAGAAAGAAGGAAACTAAACAACGAAATAGGAAGTACTAAAAGCAATGACGTATGTAAAAGTCGACGTCGACCTACTGGCCTACTGCACTGACCTACTGGTGACTGGTTGAAGACGTGTTTTTGAACTAACAATCTTCTTGATTTTCAATTTCCAACGACCCAACTTTCCTGCCCTCACTTCAACTTCCACACACAGTGAGTGCATATTATGTTTATGTGTAATTATACTGTTGACTGAGTTCCACTTTTTCCTACTTACATTTTAAATTTTGATTTTAGTGTTTTTAGTCATTCGTCTGTTATAACTTATATCTAACTATAGCTATAAACGCTGGATAAACACGGTAATTAAACTAGTCTGATTATAAGCCAAGTCGGCAAATAATTACATGATGAACTTTAGATTTAATTACTTACAACTTGTAACCTCTAAACTAGAAAGTATGGACTGTCAGCTGTACCACCTGTGACATGGACACCTCCGAAATGCAAGCCAAATGTGCTAAACAAACTCTACTTGAAAAGGAGTATGTGTTCGTTTACAATATTTCGTTCGAGGATAAAATAAAATTAAAGAAACTTCAAAGGTACATGTATTTTTTATGTTACATAGTTTAATGGATTATAATAATTTATTATTTAAAAGTCACTGTCAACGTGTCAACTGTAAACTATTGAATGTAAATATGTTTTGACCGTTGATTCCCATTATTAACTCGAAGTTTTTATGAACTTTTTTCCTTTTTTTTTTATTTTTGCACTTTATACAGAATTAAAGCAGCAGATTGGGATGTATCGAGCCCTGCAAGAATATGTAAGCTGACAGTAGTGGCTACAGACTCTTGTCCCAAGTCATGCTTAGTTCAGCTCCACGATAAAACTGACCAGCTTTTTGGTGAATCGGTTATTAACTTTTACGGTGGAGGATTGGGGGCCCCGTCAGCACTTACTCCCGTTCTTGACTCCAGTCGCTACTTCACTTTAGAATTACAAAATGTGCTTTCAGGTGAGATTAAAAATTTCTATTTTGATATAATTACATTAGGTATTTAGATATAAAAATTTCCATAGGTAATTAGTTTTGTGGTTACTTTAAAGAAGAAGAAGCAACTAATTTTAGTTTGGTAGTTTTACTTCAAGTTGATTTTTACACGGTTTTCCTCTCTTATATCAATTAAACGCGATTGTAATTGCAGGTGAAGCTGGGGTTGTTGGCATTGGATTCGCCGATAAGACCGATAGTGCTGATCTCACTAAATCCCTAGGAAATTACTTTGAATCAACAAAGCGACCGCTTGCAAGCCATATCGAGGATAGTAAAAATATTACAGATAAGCGTATCAAACTTGATGACTGCAGTATTCAAACTAATATTAAGGTTGACGCATTCGAAGATAAACGGAAAGTTAAGATTGATCACCAAAAGGTCCCAACTACACTGGATACTGATACTGTATGGGAACTTAAAGCAAAAGTTAAGCTGGAAGCAGGGGAAACGAAACCCGAGGATTTACTAGTAAAAGTTAAGCAAGAGACGTTTCCTGATCATGAAACTGAAATGGAGTATCTGGATTTGAAATCTGGGGATGGATCAACGACAGTGTTGACAATAAACGAAGTTCAACATTCAAAACCAACACAGGTAGAGTCAGGAGTTGTTATAAACCGTTCTGACCTAGGAAGAAGTGAAACTACAGCCACAGAAAATCCGAGCCATAAACTGTCTAATAATAAGTTGATAGCGGAAGAAGTTTGGAAAAAAGTTAGGGATACTACCGATGCTCACAGATACCGCCAAGCAGGCGGCGCCTATGTTTGTCACGTATGTTCAGCCACTTTCTCGTCGAATGATGAAGATGAAATTTTCGTTCACTGGGAACAAATTCATCAAGTTAAAGACGCACATCAACGTGTTTGCTACACGTGCTGCATACTATTTTCAAATAAAGCCGAAGCTATTCAACACCAGTCGTTATTTCACATTCACAAGTGCCCTCAGTGTACCGTCATAAAACCAACTCTACTTGGCCTGAATTGTCATTGTCGCGATAAACATAAGAAAATTTTGAAGCACAAGTGTGAAGCATGCAACGTTTATTTTTTCACGAGAGATGAATTCACGGCACATAATACGACTACCATTGTTCATGCTCCAGAAACTCCAGATACTATTCCTCGTCAACATTTCGTGAAGGGTAGAGGCTTAATAGACAAGAATAAGCCGAAATACAACGTGATCGTAGCTGATGAAGATGTTAAAAAGATTCTTGACGCCGGTGTCGCTGTCCGATTCAAACTTCCTAGCAATGACCTCCGGTGTCACAAGTGTCCGGCGACGTTTAACCCTGCAGATGGGAAAGTTTCAACAATTTTAGATCACTGGCAAGTCGTTCATGGAATTGTTGCGGAAAAACTTATTTGCAAGACCTGCTCACTCATATTTAAGAAAGAAGCTAAAGCTGTTAAACATCGGAAGATATTTCACAATTACAAGTGCGCTCAATGCCGCAAGAAGTTTGAGAATGAAAAGACACTCCAGTTTCACATGCTCGGTGTTCACAATCAGTCTTTGACGTACACTTGTAAAACATGTTGTGGAGTATTTTACACAAGAAAAGAAATTAGAAACCACCATAGTACAGTGGAGTGTGTCAAAGACAAAGATGA
The DNA here is from genome assembly GCA_034695205.1 of Dicyrtoma fusca. Classification (NCBI taxonomy): domain Eukaryota; kingdom Metazoa; phylum Arthropoda; class Collembola; order Symphypleona; family Dicyrtomidae; genus Dicyrtoma; species Dicyrtoma fusca. The sequence goes on along the minus strand of JAQFZC010004417.1, from coordinate 3,113 downwards.
AACAAATCACGAAGGAACTGCAGTTCCAATGCAAAAGTTGGTCGACTTAGTGAACGGTTATATGTACCGTGTACCCGACGGTGTCCAATGTCATTTGTGTCCGTTCACAGCCCAGTGCAACACCGAGAAACATAATCTAATTCTGCGTCACTGGAAACGAGCTCATGGAATAACTTCCAGATCTTGTGTTTGTATGACGTGCTCCATTATATTTGAAAACAAAGCTGACAAAATGGAACACAGGGAGTTAGTTCACAATTTTGTATGTCCTCATTGTTCCAAACAGTTTACATCGGAACCCATTCTAAAAAATCACGTGGCTAGTGTTCACCACGTAACCTTGCAGTACAAGTGTCAACCATGCCAGGTTAGTTTTGATACAAGGAAAGAATTCTGGGCACATAATAAGAGCAAGGAGGCACAACATTTTCCTGATGACACGAATCATCTCCAACTATTTAATCAAATGGAAGTGGAGAACCAGAAACGGCCAAGGACACCTCCACCAAAATCCAAAGGCGTGAAAAAACAGACGCCAGAAAAAGTCACAAATAAAAACCCAAACATTAAAAAACTGCCATTTGGGGTTCAAGAACACCTTGACGATAGTAAGGCCCGTCTATTCCGGTATGGAAATAATGACTTTGTATGTCATTTGTGCGCATTTACTTACAATGGGAATGATAAGCCAATGCTGGAGCACTTCAAAGTTACTCACAAGCTAGTTACAAAACAGTGTATTTGCAGTATGTGTAAATTTTTATTTTCTAATAAAGCTGACGCTGCTCGTCACAATCATTTGGCTCACAATTTCGGTTGCCCTCACTGCACCTCAGTATTCGGAACGGAAAAAGGTCTACGAAAACATATGTGGAATATTCACAGCCAACCTTTGCAATATGAATGTGGAGCATGTGCCAAAGTGTTTGAGACGAGGTGTGCGTTTCGGGAACACAACGAGAAATCTCATCCTGACAATAATTCTGGGCTTGACGGCGATAAAGGGCCTTCAAATGGTGCTATTGATTTTCCCTTACAAGTTTCTACAACAGGGGAATGTAGTTACAAAAGAGCAGACCAGCAGTCATCAGAATCAGGCCAGTTGGCTGCGTATTCCACTGAAAGAAACATTCCGGCCATCTCTGGCTCAAGCAGAATAGCAAAAACGGAAGTACTTCAAAGAAACAGTCGACAGAATAAACGGCGGGCCTATAATAGACGGCGGGGGGGTGGTGCAATTATTTTAAATTAAAGGTGGGTCTCTAATAAACGGTGGTGGTCGAACTGAGCTTTACAAATAGAAGGTGGGGCCGTCTATTAAAAGGTTTACGGTAATTGCATATTATCACATTTTATGTACTATGTATGTACCTAACTTGAAACTCTGTTAAAGATATTATAATAATTGCTAGTTCTGGTATTGAGAACTGAATAAAAGACTAAGGAACTTTAGTTTCTTGGTAAAAAAAAAGAACAGTCTGGAAAATTGCAAATAATACTTTTTTACTATCTTTTCCTGTCTATTAGATTTCTGCGCTCAAACTTTACTCGTACAAAATAGTGTTATATTGTCGTAAGTATTTCTGCTATTATAATAAGCTTTTTTAATTTTTCAATTTCTTAAACAGTCACATTTAGTAACGTGCCGAAAAATCATCTAACGATATTTGGGTACTACAGAAGTGTCCGACCCGACGAGATTAAAGGACCAAAGGTGATATACATATATACTCCCAATTTTGGATGGCGTGCAACTCTTCAATGAATCTTGCATTTCTAATTTGTTTTTCATTCAATTTTGTAAGGCTTTAAGTCTTTTTTCCAATCTGCATTCAAAGCTTTTTAAAATCCATTAAGTTTGGAGTTCCTTCGCTAAACAAAGTTTACTATAAGAAGCTGGCTGAACTTTTATTTTATTTCTCTTTAAACACAACGAGCATAGCGAAGTACGTTTTTACTTAGCTTGGAATTTGCTAGAAAAACGTCATTCGCCGAATTTATAAAATTGCCTTTTATTTGTGGAAATTGCAATTGCTTGCTATGGTTTGCTTGTGCGACAGGTTTCTGCATAAAGTCATATTTCCTGAATTTATTCATATTTGAAAAATTAGAGTATTGACCGCTCGTCAAAATCCGTTTGCGGTTGTTAACCCTGGTGAATAAATATTGCATGTTTTTTTCTCAGGGGACATATCTTATTTCTGAAGTAAGGGGTTCAAACAAGGTTCATCTAGATTCGATTATTGATTAAGAAAAAATAAGCGTCAATACAAAAGTATGTTTGTCAGGCATAAGCTGTATGATTCGTGCAAAAAAAGGACGATTTAGATAAACTGTGGCATTAATAAGCAAAACTGTTCTTCAACTAATCATTGCATTGCGCTGCGCATTCTTTGGAACGATATTCGATTTTTCCTGCTAACTGCTTAGCAACCATACATCATAGAATAGATCATAATAATAGTATTCAGGATTTATTTTTTTATTATGTTTTCAAGTTTATATTTTCATTTTTTTTATTATTAGTATTCTTTTTAACCACAGTTAAAATTTATTATTAATTTTTAATTATTGTAAAATAGTTTTGAAATATTGATTACTACCAAGGGCGCATGGCGCATTAGTCCTTCCTTTCCTTTAATAGCGCCAATCAATGCCATTATTGCCAATCTAGAAACTTGAGGACTGAATGACCTAATCAGTATTCAGTTTCAGTATAAAGTATAATATAGAAAAGCATTAAGCAAAATAAGTTTCTTGGCTTGGATTTATTGCATTAATGCCTAGCCTGGAATTCTGGACATCTGCATCTGGACTGAACTGGATTTTGACTCAAAAATTATTGGAATTCAGGGTGGTACTCTGGAAAAGCTTTTGGCATACTTTAATTTAAAAACAAGAATAAAGATAGAAGAACCAAAGAACGAAATAGGCAGCACTGAAACTGAAAGCATTTCCAGGCCAGTTTAGTAAAGTCGACGTCGACCTACTGACCTTCTGGTTCTGCTGGTTGCTGAACACGTGCTTGAACTTAAAATACTGGTTGTTTTCAACTTCCACCTCGCGTAGTCACGTCTCAGCTTTCCTATCCTCTTCCTCTCTTAAACTTCCTC
>JAQFZC010004416.1:0-16202 GCA_034695205.1 Dicyrtoma fusca | reverse complement strand
AGTACACTGCAAAAAACAGACTATTTTGCAAGCAGTAAAAACATTTGAAACCCATTAGAAACTTATTTGGAACGCATCATAATGGTTATAATGCGTTCCAGATGTGTTCGTAATGTGTTTCCAACTTTTTTCTAACTCAACTTTTAGCGGTTTTTGGTTGACGGTTATCAGTTGTTAGGCCGCATTTATTGAGGGAACTTTAAACTAACGTAACTACTACGAAAGGAGCGTGCGTCGCGAGCGAGTGTGGCCGGCTCGTCAACTTTTTTAACTTTAACCTTCAACCTTTGACCTTAAAATGGATTCTAGTTGAACTAATTTCTATTTAAAACAAAAGTGTGAATCTTACCATTCATCTCTTGGATCCGGTAATCTCCTTTGAACACTAATAAGATCGCTGGCATACTGATTGAAAGCATTATTTTGCCAGCCATCACTCACAAGTTTCTTTTCAGCAGCAGTCAGATTTTTGGGTGTTTTGAAGGGTTTCCCCATCTCACCCGGTGCATTCGGATCCCAGGTAGTTGACTTGACTAATTTTAGAATATCATCCGGTTTCTCAATCACTCTGTGTCCTTCATTATTCTCTAAATTATTTATGTGTTTATTAATTTCATTCTCACTGTGTGAGTCGATTTTATCGTTGATTAAGTTTTTGTTGTTGGCTTCACCATCATGTGGGAGGAACACGAGTGGCTCTGCAACTGCGGGTGGATGTCCATTATTACCACTGTCCGCATTAATTTCATTATTCGATGGATTATTATTATTATTATTACTATTATGACTATTACTATTCGAAGTACTGTTCTGATTATTTCCGATTAGGAGGATTAGAGATAGCCATGCTAAGGATAGCAGAACGATCACTTTAAGGAAGAAAGTTGGGCGACGGCGAAAGATTAGTTTGAGCATCTTAAATATTATTTATTTTTTTAAATATTTGTGTATACTGGTACTGGTTTAGTTTCTTCTAGTAGTATTTCCACTAGTTCCTAGTCCGTCGATCGAAACTTCTACACGATAATCATATCAAATTTAAATTATCGACGAAATCTATGTTTTTTTTTATGTAAAATTCATCATGAATTTTAATACTGATTATGTTTTCGGGTTTTTATAGATACTGATTATGTATTGTTGGAATCAAGGTTCAGTTGGCTGAATCCGAAGTTAGCGAATCCGAAGTTTGTTTGAGTTTGTGTTTGTTTGGTTCAGTCGTTAATTTGATTTTGATTTATTTTCTGTTTCAAGGAGTTCAGTCGAGGACTTTCAAGGTTTCACTTCAATCTTCAATGATCGTCCAGTCTCTTTCTTCTGCTGAAAGTACAATCAAACAAAAACAAAGTTGGTTAGTCTATTTTTAGTTTTTTACATTCATTAATAATATTATTTATTGTGTAGATGGAAAATCCATATTTCTCTACTGCATGTTTTGATGTCTTACTAAGGCTATGTTTTTTTGATTTAGCATGTTCTTTTGACACATTTGCCGAGCATATTACAAGTTTTGTAATTTAATATTAATTTATAGTTTGCAGTTCGCCTCCTACTCACGCCTTATCGTCGTTCTGTCTACCGTCACCATCAACGTGTAACATCCGAGAGTCGTGACCGTCATAATGAAACTGACAGCACATAAATTTCAAATTCTTAAATTAATTATTATTTATAGTTAGTATTCAGTATTCGATTGAGCTCTCGTACTCATGGACACACAATACTACCGTGCCATACCAACCAATACGAACGAATATACTTACTAGTCTACATCCACCTAGTTACCTCATTTCCTAAAACCTACATTTTTCTATCTCGTACACAGAGTCTGTGTATGTGCTCAACTTCGTGCTTCATGATGCAAAGCTCAAGATTTATCTAATTTGTTGATCTATGCTTCATCTTTTATTGTATATATATATATTTTTTTATATCAAAAACTTTCTTTTGTGGAATGTTTTGTACCTAATAGGATTACAATGATAAAACTAAACTAGTAAGTAAGTCATGAATGAAAGAAATTTAATAAATTCAGAAATAGCCAAGAAAACGCTTCGCCACCAGCGTCACGACGAAGGTACACGTAGACAAAAGTGCAGAGTGGACAGGGGCTGCCGGCTGCTACGGATCAGGATGAAAGGAAGGAAGAATTAGCAAGTTTTCTAAACCCACCTGTAGTAGTAGTAGCAGATCTGCAGATGTGAAACTAATATTTAGTAAGTCGAAAATCTAACAAAGTAAATGCCGAAATTGAATCCTGCAAACTTGACCAAACTGAACCAGACCACAATGCAACACACACAACTCAGCTCAACTCATCAGCTTCAGCTTCAGCTAAACCAAGACCAAGAGCAACCACAGTCACAGTCAGCGGCACTGTCTCCCGTCAACGTCAGCTCCGTGATGAAAAAGGGACACAAAAGGAAGATGAGAGAAAAGTGCAGCCACATTTTAATACTATTATCATCTGCCTCTGTAACTAACATGATTTACATCATTTCATCATCATCGTCATCATCCTCATCGTCTCGTCGTCGAAGTCATTATGTCAGTCAAGGTTTTGCCGACCAAGTATTATCATACATTCATGATACTATTCAACTTTTCAATAATAACCTCAGTGCTGTGCTCTTAGCTTAAATCCTTTGGCTGTCATCTGCCATCGTCATCACCATCATCATCATCGTGGGTGTTATATATCTCTATTCGAACTATTTGACGGTATTGGATCCATGCACGCTTTATGAACTGCAATATTCATTATTACTATTATGTGCTATTAGTTTATAGTCCATAGTATACATATACCTGTTCCACATACATATCTGTCACTGTCTGTCTTATTTTTCTATTTGTGTGCCTTTCATAAATTCTCCCGTGTACAATAATTATTATCTACTGGGACTGGAATGGATATTGACTCAAATTGAATCTATATAGATGAACAGACCTACCTATTGTGAAATTTTTCTGTTGTGGAAACTGTAGCATACTATAGTAGACTGTACATTAGTTAGATAGTGTGGGCCATATGCCCATGAATGGCTTTTTTATCGGCATCCCAATCCCAATGTGATAATCATAATCATAAATTATCTGGTGCTCTCATGCAAATGTCATTAAAAGTTGGCCAGATATTGCATTGTATTCCTACGTACTCCTTTTACAATGCTCTATAACTTATACAAAAACTACAACTTGTATTTTATCATTTAACTAGTCAAATTTTCCTCATGTACATTGATCATCCCAGTGACTTACTGACGAATAACTAGTAATTTCTAACTAGTAAGCTCCTCTTAATCCTATCTCATGTTAATGTTAAAACGTGTTGCAGGCACCTTCCCATGTACAAAGTACAGAAGTACAGTGGAATCTTTGTTATTTAGACAGTCATTTTTATTTACTCTGGTGTGAGTTGGCGCTGGCGTTGACGCTAACATTCACGTTGGTATTCAGTATTATTAATATTGTACAGCGTAGGTAGATTATTAAGAGTATAAATGATACAAATATAAAAGTTTCAAAGCATGTCAAAGTGTATAGCCATTATTGGTGGAAACAGAAAGGGATCTCCATCAAGAATTTAATTACACGTTAGGTTTTATAATCTTGAGTAGAAATGTACCTAGAATAGGTACCTTATGACACTTAGTATAATTAGTACACATTATCCCTTTCCTTTCCTAGTCACATTAAGACGTGTCTACATTTTTTGAAATTCTGTACCTTACATTTTAAGTTTTAAGGATTGTTGATTATAATATTTCCTATTTCTACACTTTCGGATGCATGATTACTTTGACGTACCTATGCTATGTTATGTACTGTACTCATTACCATTGCAATTTTATTTCCTATAAGCCACTATAAGTTGTATCTTTGTATCTTTTGTATGCTGTAATGTATGTATCTGTATTTATTATCTGTAGAAGCAGAATATACCGACGTGTTGCAGATACAGATAGCAGATGCGGTGGCTACACTACTACAGGTCTGGTCTGACTGTTGTTCTGTTGATGGCAAGGTGGGTTATGGAAATTCAAATTTAATGGCGTGCGTGCCTATCCTGCCTGTAGATTGAAGAATGCCATTTCATTTTATGATTTTAATGATTCTTTCTTACGCTTACCATTTCCATTATTATCGCTGCTTAAGTATAAATGTATGTATTTCTGTATTTCTGTCTCCAGAGCTAATTATTGCTGCAAAAGGCAAAACTTAAAATTAAAAGACTCAGCATTCAGCATGGCCATTCAGGCTTCGGAACATCTACATACCTATCATCTATACGAAGTTTCTATCCTGTGGAATATTTCTTGGGTTCTCCGTGTAGGTATAGTCTCTATAGTCTAGTACCGTCTATAGTATATTTATTCCGTTTAATTAACATGCGCAAACAATCATTTGTAATAACAAATGACAAATGGGAAGAAGCAGATGGCTGATGACGATTGGAGTTCGTGTTATGTAGTTGGTTTTGGTTCTGTTTTGTTTCGTTCAAGTTAGTTTTTAAATTGTGCTTTAAGTAGGTATATTTAGATGGATTCTATGGATTCCTAATTTACATTAGGAGAAGTACTGAGTACTGGCTACTTTACCTAACTGCAACCTATAAGCTATAAAGCTGCCTTGTTCCATTTACCCATATATAAACAAGCTTTAGCTTTAGGCGGTTAGGTAAATTAACCTTTTCGAAATGGTAACATATTTAGTTTTGAATGTTTTTGAAAATCGTGATTTCTAGTTTTTTTCCTTTTAAAAGTGTTATTTACTAGTTTTGACCGTTTCAAAAAAGTGTCATTTACTAGTTTCGACCGTTTCAAAAAAGTTTCATTTACTAGTTTTGACCGTTTCAAAAAAGTGTCATTTACTAGTTTTGACCGTTTCAAAAAAGTGTCATTTACTAGTTTTGACCGTTTCAAAAAGCGTCATTTACTAGTTCTGACCGTTTCAAAAAAGTGTCATTTACTAGTTCTGACCGTTTCAAAAAAGTGTCATATACTAGTTTTGACCGTTTCAAAAAAGTGTCATTTACTAGTTCTGACCGTTTCAAAAAAGTGTCATATACTAGTTTCGACCGTTTTGAAAGAGTACATTTATGGAATTAAACACTTTTGTTCAGCATTCTTTCCATGGTTCCCCCGTTCCTCATAGGTTAAATAGTTGTGGGAACAAAACAATTTGTAATTTGTAGAGAAGCTATCGGTTGACAGGACAAGAGGGTATTATCTAGAATGAAAATGGGAAATGAACTAAACCACTAGACCATTCTGTCCATATCCATCTCCATATATTGCTTTGAACGTTGTGGCAGGGTTGGTCTTGGTCTTTAGTCATAGTCGTAAATTACAAAAGTATTTTGTACATATATAATTGACAATAAGAGCAATTTTCTATTATTATTATCACAGAGACGGAGACATAGAAGCGGATAGAAGAAAAACTGGTAAAATGAAGGACAGGCAAACGACGGACGATGACAGACAGAGACAGACCGACCATTACATTACATCACATCACATCAAAAGAAAAGAGCATTCATTCATGTGTTATATATAATCATAATCATGAAAATATCAAATTATTGCAATTATGATGCAGGACACGACGAGCCCACACAAAGTCTCAGGTAGGTGCCTATTTTTTTCAATTTGAGAAATATGATACATAGTTGATAGAATGTCAACCTTAGCGAATTCCGTAATTGCTTCTATTGTGTTTTGGAATTTCGTCATTCGTGTATCGTGATGGTGATACAGATGCCTGCCTACACGTTGTAAGTACATCTTATAAAATTGTCGTTTTTGGTTTTTGTTTGGCTATCCTCTTACGATAGATGCCGGTGTAATATTAGTATTAGGCAGTATTGTAGACCATCTTTTGAACCATTATAATTAATCAATTCATTGAGAATTGAGCACAATTACCACAATTATCCTCGTGTTTATTTTCAAACGAGTAATTTGATCATTTGTCTATCCTTCCGGCTCCGGCTTTCTTCGATGCTTGCACTATATGCACGTGTAATAATAAGCTCGGTCGGTCGGGTACAGTGGTGCTTACTGTTTGAACAGTGGCGTGTTAGCCCTTAATTGAATACAATTATGTCGACCCTGTGTTTATTTTTATTTTCACTTTCTGCACACGCGGAAACTTATGGTATGAAACTATGTGGGTAATCTACCTGTATAACTTAACGTTGAAAGTATCCATGTAGGTACCTACCTACCTCGGTATTTTCTGCCCCACACATGCGCTTAACCTTTTCGAAACGGTAGCATATTTAGTTTTGCATGTTTTTGAAAATCGTGATTTCTAGTTTCGACCATTTTGAAAACGACAATTTCTAGTTTTTTGACCTTTTAAAAGTGTTATTTACTAGTTTTGACCGTTTTGAAAAGTGTTATTTACTAGTTTTGACCGTTTTGAAAAAGTGTTATTTACTAGTTTGGCCGTTTTGAAAGTGCATTTATGGAATTAAACACTTTTGTATCGCATTCTTTCCATGATTCCCCAGTTCCTCATAGGTTAACAACTCTCATTGGCTCTGTACATTTAGGACCTAGCTCTAGAATTAGTGAGGATAATAACAGTATAGTGCATTAGTTTTCATTTGCCCACCGTTTACTTTGAGTAGTATTAGCACGTTAGTTGTTTGCCTGAAATTGCTAGTTATTTTTATTCTCGGTTTCGGTTTGAGTTTCACTCTCGATTTCTATCTTGTACATATACATAGGTACGTAGGTAGCTATATAAGTACCTAACTAGTAAGTCTACAAAAACCTTGTACATAGTTCGTCTATAGTGAAAGAATCCCTATAGATCCTAGATACTAGTTACGTAGTTACGCTCTACAGATATTCCATGGTTACATTTCCGTCTTAAGTTCTTTTCTATCTTTATAAAAAGAATAAATTGGATAGAACCCCAGGCTAGCAGAAGTTTCATTTCCTTAACTTTTCTCTGTGTGTGAATCGTTGAATCCGATCCTAAAACGGAAGAATATTTCAATTACACAAACCCTATAGTTATTACTGTAAGATATTACACACACAGCCCAGCACGAGAGAGAGAGAGAGAGAGAGAGAGAGATACAAAGAGAGAGAGAGAGAGAGAGAGAGAGAGAGAGTCAATGCCAAAATCTTTCCTGTATCTCTCTCTCTCTTTCCCTTCACAATGTTCAATCGAAATTCGAAAAGAGGAAAGTCAAAGGGAAGAAGTAAAGAAAGGATGAGAAAAGCGAAAAGCATCCGACCCGACTGTAATTGTTATTTTACGAGTCTATTCATAGAAAGATAAAAATCGATATTTCCCAAACTGTTCAGTTCAAATAATATTATATTATAGGCTCAGTCATATACAGAGAGAGATTAGATCTGTACACTGCTGCATCTACAGGATTGGCACGTTCGCATTCTCCTTACTCTGTGTCTGTGTTACTGGGATGAGGATGCTGCTGCTGATGCTGGGATCCGCATGTATCTTTACGGACGAATACTTTTAGTTACACAATACACTCCTGTAGTGCTGTAGTGTGTAATAGTAATAGTGGTTCAGTTGGACACTGCACTGTAGAGTAAGGAAAGTAGGAAAGTATTGGATGTTCTACACTTCCATCTACAAATCTACACTTTCTTTTTCCTTCCGTACATAAACAGCCGCTGCTTTCTCTCGAAGCGAAGGCTCTTGTTGATCTGGATTCTGCGAAGGCCTTTCTGCTTGTCAGTCTGGTGGTGTGTGTGTATCTATATACAGTACAAAAGCGAAAGCTCCAGTTTTCCAGTTTTTCGAATTTCCTAATAGAAATTGAATGTACCTACTACTACTACCACCACCACCGACCACCTATAGATCCCCCACTATTTATCACTATAGGAATACAAATAGAAAAATACAATAATCAACTTTCTCTCTGAGTCAAAAGCTTAAAAGCTCCACTCTTTAAATTTACATGAGAAAACAATGCTGCCTCTTGAACCAACAACGTATACAAGTTTAAAATTTCAAGACACATGCATTAGTTTGAATTAAATTTTCCACTCTCCATGGCTGGCATACTTAGATAGATACATAGCTATGATCACTTTCACTGTGGCATCCCTGGCTGCGGGTTCTCTTTCTCTTTCATTGTAGATAGAAGAAGATAGACAGGATCTCAAAATTGTATCCCTTATTACACCCACGGCTATGGCTATGGTTACGGCATTGCAGTGGTGTAGCTGGTACATAGCTGGAGGTCGCCCTCAGGTTTCCTTTGGCATATGAGAAGTCAAGCTTGTCTCAAGCGTTATGTTATGTACCTCCTTAAGTATTACGTATGTACATAGAATGTCAGGGAAAAGGAGAAGAAAATGCTTGGTCAGACTTAAGCCTCGGCTGCCAAGCTATGAGGAGAGCCCACAACCACCACACCACTACTATCAGTTTAGTATTGAGCCGTATGAAGACTGAGTACATTTATCTGGATGTCAGTGAAGGAGAAAACCTTTGGGAAATTTCAATTTAAATGCTTATCTATGCGGAAGTCAGAAGCTCAGAAGGAGTAAGCAGTGGCCGTGTGTCTATAGTGTCAGTCCCAGCCTCCCAGCCCCAGCCCAGTCAGAGAGAGCCCAAATACTTCTCTTTATGAAATCGTGTGAATTGCTTCCGTGTACAATTCTATCTGGACCAGGACCCAAGGACTTAACCAAAGCAAGGGAAGTCAAGTCAAGCTTGCTTCTTATTTCTCGCTATTTTACTTCCAGATTCAAATCTATAGAGAGAGAGAGAGAGATACGGAGTGGTAGCCTCATAGCAATACATAGCAGCAACAGTTCTAAAACTACGGACTCTAACTTCGATTCATTCAGATTGATATCGGTCTCACAGTACAGTTACAGTAGATAGTGAGATAGATCTAACTTTATAGCATTAGAATAACAGTAGATGCTGGAGAACTCTCTCTCTCTCTCTCTTTCTCTCTCACAGAATTCCGAAACAAACTTTAAGATTCTCAAATCTGAACTGAATCATTTGACACTGTTGTGTGTGTGTGTGTGTGTGTGGGAGTGGTAAGCAAAGAAACCCAAAGCCAAAGCCAAAAGTGGAAACTATGTACCTACATAGAGCCCAGAATCAGAGCCAGAGCTGGAGAAAGTGGGATTGGAGCTGGTGAAGAGCTATAGCGTCAAGTTTAAATCGGAGGTTTATGTTAGGAAGAAGGGAGGAAAGGGAAAGAGCATCTTAAAGGATACATAAATAGGGATATTGTTGGTCCTTATCTCAAAGTGCTATGTAAAGTGTTCGAGGATCGACAAAAGAGCTGGTGTGCGGGCGGTGGTGTGGTTCACTGGTGTTGGATGTTTGGATCTTTGGGTCTTTGGGTACAGGGAGAGAGAGAGAGAGAGAGAGTTGGGCCGAGCAGTGCAGTGCAGTGGGAATTGGGGATCATGGCTTGACTTGAGTTGCTTTAAACTTGCTTTTATAACACTTTCAGTTTCACGATCCTAGATCTGAATTTTAGAAATGTATGTATCTAGTATCTAGAATCTAGGATTCTGTATCTATATGTATATAGATAGAGAGTGAACCAAAAGGAAAAGTGTAAATGAAGTTTGTGAGTTGATTCTGATACTCTCTATAGATACAGATTCCATACTAATACTACCCATGCATTTTCGAGATCCTTTAGCTACACATGAGAGTCTCAATCTAATAATACGAAAACGAATTCATAAGTTTTAATACGATCTCTCCCGTCCAACCCAACATTGAGCATCCCAAATCCAGCATCCAGACTCCAGAATCCAAAATCTAACCGAGCCACACTGCACTGTATCAATCTAACCAGTATCAGTAAGTACACACACACACACACACACACTGCTGTAGAGATCGACTTAACTCAGTTATTAATGCTTCCTTCACATTCCCAAATCGGAGAGGATGTGTTCCAGAGATAGTGTGGTAGACCGTAGGCTGTGTAAACTGGGTATTAGAACTGTGAATCTATAGACGAAGGAAAGCACACAGACACACACACACACACACTACGGATATTTGATTGCGATGTGATGCGATGCAATGACTTCGTTTTCATGTGATTCTGATGCTGTGGCTGTTGCTGTAGGCTACGAAGGAATACACAGTTGACAGTACAATACAGTTTCTGGTTACTGGTTACATTAACGATATAGTTTTCAGTCTTATTTTAACCTTTTCGAAAAGGTAATATACTCGTTCGTTCGTTCGTTTTGAAGGTTTTGGAGAACGTTAATTTCTAGTTTTGACCATTTTGAAAAAGTGTTATTTACTAGTTTTGAGAATTTTGAAAAAGTGCTATTTACTAGTTTTGACCGTTTTTGAAAAAGTGTTATTTACTAGTTTTGAGCATTTTGAAAAAGTGTCATTTACTACTGTAGACAGTTTTGAAAAAGTGTCATTTACTAGATTTGACCGTTTTTGAAAAAGTGTTATTTACTAGTTTTGACAGTTTTTGAAAAAGTGTTATTTACTAGTTTTGAGCATTTTGAAAAAGTAATTTTACTAGTTTTGACCGTTTTGCAAAAGCTAATTTATAGAATTAAACACTTTGTAAAGTATTCTTTCCATGGTTCCCCAGTTCCTCATAGGTTAAGTATAAAACGACTAGAGATAGCATACACAGCTAGGCAACTCACGGACCCGCCATCCACCATGAAGATAAGAGCATGACTATATTTTCAATATTTAATAGGCATTTGGCATTTTATAAGAGAGCGAACCGAAGAACACAGAGCAAAAGACGAGCTCTCGGTCTTCGACTCGGCCCTCATTGTCATTCTAAAATGGCTAGAGACACGCAACTAACAACGTAAGAGAGTCAGTCGCACGGACAAACAGAAAACAGACAAACAGACATAGCACGTCTGGTAGTATCTATATGGTTTACATCTAAACTTGGGAACAATAATAAATCTGTCTTCTTCCCTTTTATTTCCATTTCATTAGATGCTTTTACAATCACTTTTCATTTGTAATCGATACTATATAGACAGTTGCTATACCTATATCGCTGTGTCGAAAATTTTCTGTCTAGTACATAATTAGCCGTTACTGTTGCCAGATTCGGTAAGTCTAGGAGATAGGACGGAGCAGCTCCCTACATAAACATAATTTTCTAGCCGTCTTCGTCTCCCTTTCTTTGTCTCAAGTTAGTTTTAATTATTTCTTTCAATGAATTTCTCGCTTCATCTCCCAAGAATATCTCGATCCTCGCTTTTGTCTCTCTTTTCTCTCTCAGTCTAAGTCTAAATGTATGTATAGCTCTGTCTCTAGGCTGGTCTTGGGCTCTGTCGCTCTGTGCCCTAGGAGATTTCCAAGGCAGTCTTCCAATGACAATAAAATAAAAGTTTTACATGCTCTCTTCTCATTAAAATATTCGTATAAATTAACCCTTGTCACTCACTTCACAGTCACAGTAGTAGCTCGTGGTGGTTTCGTTTGGTTTCGTTTCGTAGGTAAAGTACTTTGGTTCTTTGGTACAGATACATAGTGAGATAGTGCGGAGAGCTCTCGTCTCTCGTAATACTTACGCTCTTGCTACAGAATACATAGAAGGAGTGAGTGACTGAGAGTTACGTATCTGTGCATCTATAGAGATGGATACATAGATCCCTATATGAATTTTAACGAAGACATGGGAAAAGTTTTATGGAAAAGACATGGAAAGCAGCTGCAGCTAGACTTGTGCCTGTCATCCCTAATTGTAATTGTATTATTCATTCTGATTCTGATTATTTTATTCAATTTATAAACTTAAATCATTTTACGTGAACGTTATGCTCAGACACACACACACATACACACATTTCTGTATCCTTTTTCTATTTTTGGTTCTATTTCTATTTCCATTTCTTCCTTTTATTCTCCTATTTGTTCAACACTCCACTGCACTGACTGCTGAATGGAGATATTATTTTATCGTGTTTTTTATTTTAGAAAGGTAGGTCTGTATTCTGTATTTTAACTTTAAGAGACATTGACATCACGTCAGAGACACTACTTTCATGAAGGATCCTATTAAATATTTATATAGGGACTGATACTCACTGCTTAGTATTGTTCACAAGTAGGTAAATGCTTACTTTTTGTAAAAAATATTATAATAAAATAGGTACTTTTAATAAATGGTATGAAGCATTCGGCATTCTTTTGGTATTTTGAAAGAGATAGGGACTAACTTTATAGGAATTTTAGTATGTTTTTCTTAGACTATAAATTACATTGATAGGTATTTCCTTACACTATTGTTGGTATTACTGTACGTATTATTGTACTGCCGATCACACTATGGCTGGGGAATAATGGAATAATGGGACATGATGATATTTGATGTAGAGAAATTCTTGGCAGCTGGAAGGACGAACGAAAAGAGATGATCGAGAGAGCACTAAGACATAAAAGACACAGATGCTTGCACACCTGAATTATTTTTTGTTTATTTAACGGTTAACTACCTCTGTGCTTATACTGTCTGTAGGTACGTTGCATATTTATGATTATGATACTCTTTTTTATGCCTTATTGTGATAGTGATTCTTTGGATGGGAAATTCGTTGAAACTTATTATTTATTGTAGTACTGTTGCCATTAGCATTGTTATATTGATCGTACGATTTACATTACATTGCATTGTGCTATTTTACCGGTTGCCGATAAAGGAGGAAATAGATATGCAAGTACTCAATCATTCTCTTCGCTTTGCTTTGTAAACTAAACTACCATCGCATCACCAAACCACACCACATGCGTAGGTATGTTGTAATTGTAACTAGGCCTCTGTCTGTACTAGGCACTAGGTAGCTAATGCCGTGTCCGCTTGTCCGTTACCATTACCATAATCGTGGAACAACGAAAAATTAATGTATTTTACAAAGTCAGTATGTATTCACACGAAGGTCTTATTCTTGTGCAATTTTTTTTTAAGCTGCGTACAGTTGTCAACTGTGGAACACTTTAACCTTTTCAAAACTGTCAAAACTTGAAACTGTATAATAACATTTTCAAAAGCGTTCAAAACTAGTAACTGAGACTTTCAAAATGGTCAAAACATTTAAATAACATGTTCAAAAAGATGGAAAACAAGAAATTAAAACTTTCAAAAAGGTCAAAAAAAAAAGAAATTAACACTTTCAAAAGGGTGAAAACAAGATATTAACACTTTCAAAAGGGTCAACGCAAGAAATTAACACTTTCAAAAGGTGTAAGACTAGAAATGAACATTTCCGAAAAGGTGTCGAACTAGAAATAATACTTTTTAAAAGGTCGAAACTAGAAATCAACACTTTGAAAAATGTCAAAACTAGAAATTAACATGTTCAAACAGATGTAAAACAAGAAATTAACACTTTCAAAAAGGTCATAAAACAAGATATTAACATTTTCGAAAAGATGTAAAACAAGATATTAACACTTTCAGAAAGATGTAAAACTAGATACAGAACCACTTCGAAAAGGTTAAATAAGCTGGCAAAGATAATGTAAATTTAATTTTTCTATTTTTACAGTACTACAGCTACATACCTATTACAGCCTAGCAGCGTGTTTGTTTTTGGTGAACGACCGGCTGCCTATCTATACTGACAATATAGACATTATGGGGACGGCGCGTGCCAGTTAGTCAAAACCACATTTTTTTAACCATGTAACAATAAAATTATTGCAATCATTGAATACAGCTAAATAAAAGTTATAAAAGGATAAGAATCTTTAAACGATCCTCGAATCAACAATGCATTGATCAACTCACTAGCCAGTGTCTGATCAAGCAACCTTGCCTAGTATTTTGAATTTTTTTTTTACAATTTTCTGTGGAAATATGAGACAGGGTTTGAGGCCGTAATTCCGTAATTAGAAGTAATGGGAATTTATAAGTAGCTTGTACTGCTTGCTGTCTGTAAAGGAACAATGTTGCCCACAGTTTTATGCCTTTTATATTCCTTGACCTTATTGGCACTGGAAACCAGCAGTTACTCAAGTAGGTAGTACTATTCACTGTACATGAATAGCCAGCCGTAGCTCACAGATACTTGTTTGTACAGAAAAGTAGAAAACCAGGTACAGTATTATAAAATGTTGTTTTTATGATCATTGGTTTCAATTCAAAATTGTGCAATCTTTAATGTTCCCGATGATGCATTGACATGTCTGTCATTGTAGGATGATCCCATGCTGTAACCACACGGCAGTCTGTCGATTATGACACTGTATCTGATTCTGATTGAAACTCATCACTTTCATCTCAACGAACTACGCAGAAACAAAAAGACAGACAGACAGACACGCATAGCATTAACCTGTTCTGTGATTCTGTAAATTTCGATTTCAGTTTTCGTGTTCGAATCTCATTCCTTTATTAGCTGTAGGGTGTCATTTGAGATGATCGTGTTAATAAAATAATCAATTCTAATGCTCCTCATTTGACTAGCCGTCAGTTGACACCAGAGAACAGTGCAATTTACAGTTTTGGATTCGCGTGGCTAACTGACTGACTAACTAGTAAGAAATACATGTAGGTGTACCTACAGTGATGGAATGACTGAAGGAGTGAATGAAGCAATCAGCGGAGCATCTTCTCTATCACTATGAAATGAAATTAAGATGGCTTATGCAAATGTAAATAGTAAATAAATAGGAATTTAGGCTAGATAAGGCTCTCGGCTCTTTCATTTCAAGTCAAGATTTAAGATGCGATGGTAAGTCGTAAGCATGACAAAATAGCGACGCTAATTAAATTAGTTTTGATGACGGCGAAGAGGTCAAGCCTAATACGATGGTCTAATGATACTCATTACAGATAATGTGATCGTGTAGCTATAGTGTGTATACCTATAAGGAAATACTATATACATTGGCCAGTAGGATATATAGCGATATACCTACGCCTTTCAATAGGACGTGTGACGATGGTGCTACAAAGTACAAAGCCAAACTGTTGTTTTGCACTTTTAGTTTTGGTGTTACTGTTGCTGTTGCTGTTTTGGCATTCCATTCTTAATGATTACAACAATAGCATCGCCTCAGCCTCAAGTCTGTCCAAGAGTCTACTGACAGGCGACAGGTAGTACAGTGGTCCAACACGGTCAATAGTGCTAATGATCAAATAAATACCTACACGATGTAACCAAGCTGCCTCGAGTACCTCACAAGCAAAAACAACAGAACAAATAATACAAACTAGGTAAGTACAAATGTACGTACAAGAGTTGCTACATTCGATGATTCCTTTGGCTCTGTTGTTGTTCTTGCTGGTTGCTACTCCCTCTCATCTTCAGAGATGAAATGAAAAGGCTTATTATTATAAAGCTAGGTATGTACACTACTAGTGCTAGTAGAACGCCAGCACGTTCTCATCTGTCCTGTATGTGTCTGTCCTGCAAAGGCTACGTTACCAATACCAATACCAACTGTGACTGTGACTGTGGTAGACACACACAGCATGGCATGGACTGTGTGGAATGATTGTACAAGTGAAAAAAAAATGGAAAAACTTTCACCACATACATGAATAATTCATGATAGATTTTATGAACCTTGAACCAAAACCAACAAACGGATGGATGGATGGTACGGTAGGCCAGGCCAGGCCAGGCCAGAATCTAGGACCCACCATCATCTGTATATTTTCTGTAGACTAAGTAGGTATGTAGGACCATCACTGTCAGACTTTAAAGGCAAAGTACCTTCGTATACTTATCATCTGTACTTTCAGAGCCGGAGCCGAAAACTTACACTTGTACAGTGTTTAGTGTTGATAGTATATAGCACCTACCTGCTATGTATATAGGCAAGATGCCTAGGCATGCAACATGTAAAGTAGAAGTAGAAGCAATAAAGGGATAACACGAGGAAACTTAAGGTTTGTTTCTCTGCCTCTATGTATGTGTGTGCTACTACTTAAGGAGCCTTGCAACTATGACGTCATTGACAGATTTTGCATTGGGGTTTAAAAGTGCCTTAAAAAATTAAAATAGTGCTTGAAAACAGTGTAAAAGACGCTATTTACACTTTTCAAAAAGAGCAAAACTTGATAATAGCGTTTTAAAAAGGTGCGTAACGCTAAATTTACACTTCAAAAAGATCAAAACTTGATAATAACGTTTTAAAAAGATCAAAACTTGATAATAACGTTTTAAAAAGATCAAAACTTGATAATAACGTTTTAAAAAGATCAAAACTTG
>JAQFZC010004415.1:0-16203 GCA_034695205.1 Dicyrtoma fusca | reverse complement strand
ACAGGGACTTCCATAGTTAGCATTATTCATGATTCTGGACGTTCCATTTTAATTACTTTCTCAACCAACTTTAACTCCATTTGTATCCATGAGAAGCTAAAACCATTTCATTCGATAGCTCTCGTCACTTGATTCCCGAAACAACAGTAAAGATTTTAGTATTTACTTACATCAGGAAAATCCGCCCTATGCTGTCAACTAAAATTTGGAAATCCCTTTTAATTATTGACTCAAATTACGTAAGCCTATTAGGCTATATAAAATTTACAATTGATTAGATCCAATTTAAGCTCTCCCATGAGCAGTAAACAGAAAAATAACTTGATTAAGGTGCTGCTGTCAAAATAAATATCGAAACGTCATTTTTACTAAAGTTGTTTTTTGTTTGCTTGAGCTATTATTGGGATGCATATGGGATCGACTAATTACTGTTTTTCCTTTTCACGGAGCTAAATGGATGTTCGAAGGTGTAGTGTCAAAAATACTGTACGCGTCATGATTACACGCTGACGTCACTTTGAGTGAGGTAACCGTTCAAAATTATTGACGGGCGTTCAGCTTCCCCAAATTTCTTGGTAAATGTGCTTTTTGGAAATATTCACGTAATAACTGCTGTTACTACATGACATGAATGGATTGGTTAGATGATTGGGTGTCGGGAAGATTCAAACTTGAGTTGAATAACTCTTGTAACACAAACCTTGTCAGCATTATTAGCGCAACATCTCATATTATACGTTTTTTATGGCACGGGGTATAATCTCCTAAAAGGTGAGCCAAATCTGTAAGCGTGTTTTAAAGGGGAATGAGTGCCTATATAGTAAATTATTTGAACTAGTAACTTCCTTTTGGCTACTCGACTAATCGTTTCTACCTGCAAGTGGCACAATAATCCATAATGAAATGGAGTATTTTGACCAGTTCATTACATATTATGTAAGGATGTTATTCTTAAGAAGCTCATAGTTTAGACCCGGATCAGATCTATTTGTCCATGCTCATATTTCCGTTCGTATCACAGTGTCTTCTCTTGTACGCATCTTCCACCATTACACAACCCTCCAAGTCGTGTGTCAAGACGAGAAAGAGCTAGTTGAAACAACATTGTTACGTGTGCAGTACTGCATTGATGGCACTGAAACAAGCATTATAATCCGTCTATCCGTACATGTAGAACACTGCCCTCGCCGTGTCCGGATGTAGAGAGCAAGACAGAAGCTTATTGAAATTGAGGGATAACAGATAATGAGGAGCTCAATTATTTTGACGGAGAGACGCTTCTTGAGCGTAAATGTGTGTTACAAGTTGTTGTGTAGTAGGATACACACACATTCAGGATTGCTAGAGCTGTCAGCATCTGTATGTACCTACATACATCGGTATATTTTCCCTATTACCTTCACGTATTCTGTGAGCCGAGTAATGGTTTAATGGTACAGCTGATTGTGATTGTGAGAGATGCTACGCAGTGCGTACGTCGTGTATAACATGTCATAAGTATATTTGAGTTGTAATGGTACGCTTTAATGCAAATGAATAATTGGAGGACTAAGAAAGTATTTTCCTGATCAGTTGCAGCCTGCAAACACGGACATAGTAACGAGCACGAAATGGTCATGGGAATGGAGTTCGAATGTAATGTAGTGTAGAATAGAGTTGCAGAGATGATTTGAGTCCACATGATATTGTTAAGACTTTTATATAACACGACAGTTCTATCAATCTGTACACGTAACTCCCTACTTTGGATGTGGAGAGATGCGAAGTGCTTCATCACTATTCCAGGAAAAGGAACTTTGTGTGGTTAAATCTCTGTGCGCATATAGAAGAAACAAAGAAACAATTTTTTGTTGTCCACACATCTCGTATTATGTATTACCTCTTCTCTGACTAATTAATTTATGCTATAAGAGGTTATTTAAGTTTGTGTTATCGCCCTTATCACCGACTGCCACTACTAACCATGAGGCTACATACACACGAGTCCTTACTGTATCACCCCCTTGTGTAACAACAAAGTTCTTCACTCTAATGATGCGAAGCTCCGAGAGTGCGGTTAGTGTGTAAATTATACAGCTGGCGTATCTAACTAATTGTAAGGATTAAGAGTGAGTTGCATGGCCTTTATCATCCATTGCATCTACAAAGTTAAAATATTTGGAGAAATTCTCTCCTTCCTACGATGCGTCTACCCAAAGAGTTCCGTCTCTAATCTTTAACCTAGAAAAGTTGACATTCATTATATAACTCAGTCTCATGTTAAATAATAAAATATTATATGTAACAGAATATGTAATATGTTATTATAATGACTAATTTGTTGTTGATGTACTTGTTTTGTTTTATTTATTTATGTTTTATTTAATCTTTATCTTAACAGACACGAGTAGCTTAATTCCTTGGATTAGGGCGCCAAGCCTAAATACACTTTATAAGCTCGGCAAAGACGATTCAAATGCCTATACTTACTAATTTACTATTTATATAGTGATAAACTGATAAAGAAAAAAGATTAAAAAAATTATCTGTTGAACAACTTATTGTTTCGTACAAAACGTGCAAAATAATTTCCCAGGCTGCATTTGCTTACTGCCAGCTGAGTAGATAAAACAGACTTTTTTACGTGGGTACATCGTACATGGATTTTGAGTACATTTTTAATCAAGGTCCAAAAAACAGCATTAATTCAAACAAGCAGTCCTCAGAGGTCAACAAAGAAGTAACGTAAATGTCAGTAAAAAATAAATAGCGACGAGATGAGATTGTTTGAGTTGTAAGTTGTAAATTGTAAACCCTTTGCTACCACACACTGTAAAAGGGAGGGTCTGTTTAAAAGAACGTCAAACTACAAACTAGGGGTTAAAGTAGTAGAATGATCCAGTTTCTTCTACTCACAATCTGTGCGACCAAAAGGTAGACGTGATCCGGTGACCTGAATTGTAGTCATGAAACAAAATTGAGGGTTATACTGGAATATTTGGTCATGCTGAATTGTAGAGGACAGTTCATTAATGAAGGTAACCTTACATTTTTATGATGGTCTTGTGAGGAAATGGGTATGTAGTAGTTTTAGTTTGATTGCGGAGCACGTCTTTTTTTTTGCACAGGTGACAATAGTGACACTCACATTGACAAATGCCATCTAAAAAGCATAAAAGTCACAAAAACTGACTCCAGGGAGGCCTCTAAATTTTGAACAATTGAGCATTAAAGGAATAGAAAAGTTTACATTCTGGAAAAGGAAAGGTGTTTTGTACTCTTGAGAGCTGTATTTCTACTTCTACTTCTACCGTCCACGTGTGAGGTAAGTTAATTATTTGAAAAAAAAATAGACCGACAAGTTTTACAGATTGATCAGATCCGCGTACTATTTAATTCGAGTATCCGATAATAGAGCGGTTGCGTCATAGTGTAGAAAGCAATACAAGAAAGAGCAATATGTATGTGTCTTGAAGTTGTGATTGTGACGGTCTTTCAGGATACGATGATTCGTTTCATTTTAATGACTACACACTGACTCCCCGTTACATAACTCACAATGTGAGCGGAGTAGTGGTGCACTTTGTTAAAACATATATTATCAATAGTTCCAGAAGCTTTTACCTTTACCTGCTAGTTTTATCTAGTTTAATAAATTGTTATAGATGGCTATAAATGATATATCTCTTTGCTTTCGGTGTCCATCGCTTTCCATGTCCATTGTTGATGCGCATCATCATCAAAGCACAGTTTGGATTCCTGGAGGTGTACATATGTGCATATACCTACCTACGTGCAGATGATCCAAGTAGTGACTGAAGGAGTACTGAAATTGAATGCACAGTGAAAGACAGTTGTGTAAAATGCCATTTTTTCATGGGGCTGCATTTGGTCTTGGGCCTTAGAGAAGAGACACGTGTCAGGTACGTACACCGATAGCTCTGTACTTTTTCACATTTTTTTATTAACTCTTTCGTTGGGTCCTCTTCCTTTTACTTTAGTAGGTACATTGAATCGGACGACCTGGATGTTATTCATTCCATGAGGTATTTTACAACAGAGACGAAAAGCAACGGTTTTCCTGACTGAACCTTTGGTTTTTATGCAGCAAAAACAGGATCATCCATCCTCTCTTTTTCCGTTGCTCCGCGTCGCAATTGATTGATCATACAATGGTCAAAGCAGATACAAGTACAGGTAATATTGAAATGAACTCAAAATCTACTCGAAGAAACGAGGCTTGTCGGCCCTCACACTCTACACTGTAAAATGAAGCTTCTATCATGGGGTTTCCTTAAAGCTAAAGACGCTAAAGTACCAAACATTTCAAATGGACACTCAGCATTAGGAAAACAATGCTGCTCAGATGGCTCAATGCTTGAAGCTTTTGTATTTAAATAAATGTAGCACCATTCAATTACGCATATGTACCTGCATACATAGTTATTGATATACCTGTACTTCTCTTTAAAAAAAGAAACCACTTTTTAGTCCGCAGCTCATTTTTTATCCAATACTACCTGTACGTATTTATGTCCACAAGATTTTTTCTAAACTACTGTAAGAACTATTACTTATAAATAGGTATTCTCACTGTGTAATTAAATAACTATGTATGCGATACATTACGTACTACGTATAGTTGGTCGGATTTTACGCACTAGCTATTGTTGTTAGGTTTCGGATTGTTGTTAGGTGTAGTTTGAATGGTATTAAAGTATTAAGCTACATAATTAAATTCTTTTATCTTCCTTCCTTTATTTTTAACATTATGCTAAATTGATTGGAACAAATAGGTTTGTGAGTGCTTGCAAAACGACCCCACTGAACCGCGCATCACCTTGAAAGACGTAGAAATTTGATTAGTTGAGTCTTACACCAAAAAGCAAGGGGGGAGCTGGAGGGAAGTGTTTGTCGGGGTCTTGGAGTGAGAGAGACTGAGAGTGAATAGTGGGGCAGTTTATGAAAGATGCATGTATGTTGAAACGATATTTGTTCAAGGTAGAGTGCCGAATGATTTAAGGTTCCACTTGACCCCTTGCTGCGTCGCAACAAAGCAGTTGAAAGTCAAGCCTCTTTAATTTTCTCTCAAACCGTCTCAAGTCTTTTTCCCGAAAAACGTCTCTTTCAAGCGCGCGGCATCAATCGTCGTCTCTGTACCAGAAACAACTGTTTTATTATCTCGCGACAGTTTTGATGCGTTAAGGAACATGGAACTTCATACACTCACACCGCATCAGTGCCCACACCCTCGCTCCTCCGACTCCAGGATTCCATAATTCCATCTCTTCCTCATCCTCCATCTCCATCCTCCATGGACAGAAATCATCTATTTCAAATGGAACCATTCACGGACTCACCTCTCTGTGACTTTTAACTTGTTTTACATCCATGGATCTGTTTTACTTTTGGTCTGAACCTCCGTGGACTACTATGCGGGTCGGAACATGTAATTACATATGTATATGATTACATGGATATCATAAGGAACCTTCAACTTGAATTGTACATTTTTTCGTTTCATGTATATTTTAAATTACTCTACAGGACCAGGGACCAATTTTTTTGGTACCTTAAGGGTCTCTCTATGCATTTATTGTGTGTGTGTGTGTATGTGTGTGTTCGTCTGTGTGCTATATATTGTTTGGTATTGATTATTCCTTTATTCTTCCTGTGGCCTCACTGACTTCAACTTACATACAACTAAAGGCACAAGCTTGTACTTATGCTGGTCACGATAACCTGCTACATGCTGAAGGTATACTATTTCAAGGGGAATATTATTAAATGTTGTTACCTTACTCTGCTCTATTGAATGGGAGTAAAATATATTTAGGTAATAGTTGCCATGTATCAGTTGATAACAAAGGTAAAGGAAAACAATTGTTTTTCCGCGTCCTATAGTTCTCGTCCGTTCTGTCGGATGTCTAATGGTGCCCTTTGCGCTCTCTCAAGTTCAGCTTTAGAATGGTATAGTGGAGGTACATACATATGTAAGGGCCCACAGTTACTCCATGTACCACTGTAATGACACGATCCTTCTGCGGGGTGATGGCCAAATTCACTTTACTCTCTTCTGAACCCAACATGTGTAGGTGTACTCCGTCGTCGCTCGATCATGGAAGGAATTCCGTCGGAATTCCTACGCTTTGGTGGTCAACATACAGGGAAAGAATTCATTCATTATTGTATCCTTCGAAATCGAAAGGGAGTGCAATTTGGTGCAGGCGGCAGGTTGTTATCATTCAATCTGGTGTACCGTCCTCATTAATACAATTAAACGTTTGTTCGTAAAGATATTTCCGCGTGATTCATACACGGATAGTTCAGAATGGGGAAGAGTTGTGACAAGTTTTGCAATCATTGGAATTTCAGCTAGACTACTACTTTGATAGGTACACTGGCAAGGAAGAAACGAAAAGTGGGCTAGGTATTTTGTCATAAAAAAGAATGTGCAGTTGTCTGTGTTGAAGCTGTGAGATATTAATAATGTAAGGAGCCTATGGATGAGGATTCGGGTGATTGACGTTTAAGGTTATGGCATGGCAGAAATTTAGCATGATTCAGGCTTGCATCCTGTGTTGTGTCGGGCTATAGAAATCCTATGGAGCCAAGTCAAAGTACGAGTCTGTCTTTGTGATCTTGAGCGACGAATCAAAATTTGAATGAATCATTCAATTCCGGTATGTGAGGCAGTAGGAGATGATCTTGTTCCAGTGCCAACGCATCTCCCTATTACAGCTATTACATTTCCGCTTTCCTGCGTTCCTTGCGGAGGAGGATAACGATGAGGATCGAGTTTGTCTCTGTCTCGACTCTCTCTCTCTCTGTCTCTCGACGGCTTCGCACTGCACTATACAAGTATGACAAACTGGCAAACTGCAGTGGGTTTTTTCCGTTTCCGCTTTCTAACTATATTGTGTTTGCGGGGGTGTACCCGGAATCTCAAGCTCAGTCTGAATCACTTTCCAGATCACATTGTTTAAAGTAGGAGAAACATCGCTGAGAGGATGAGAAATATGATAAGACTCCTCAGATTTAAATGAACTGCTCTTGGTCATTATACTTCCGCAATCAGGCGAGCATCTTCAAAATCGTTTTTGTGTCAAACCTCTTACTCCTACACTTTCACCATTAATATTTAGAATCTAGTTCGGAGTAAGAGTATTAATTATAGTATGTGAATGTTATTGTTATTGATTTCTCAGTATTCTACGTCCAACACAAGCAATTAGATGCAATAATGCACTCCTGATTGAGATATGTAGGCAGCCGCCCTTCTTGCCGTCGTCGTCGTTGTTGCAAACTATGGGAATCCTTACTGCAAATGCGCAAAGATAATTTTGTGGAAACTACGGTGTTAGCGTGGTGTAACTTGATTACATGATGGAATTATTATATATCCGGACTACTGACATCATCTCCTCAACACAATTGATCGTATAGATGAGGTTTTAACGATACTAGATCGACGAGGATGATTAAAGGAAGAATACTTGAGCACTTAACCAATTTAAGAGAACACGGTATGACTCTATCATGTAGATTATGTAATACAACTTTTACTCAAGTATTTGAATATGACTCAATTTCTGACTTGTTACGCACACTGTTAAAATTTATTTACATTAACTTAGCAATCAGTCATAATAGATTTTTTTTTGTAGCTTTCCCTGAATTTGTACCTCTTTTTCAATTTCAAAAACAAAATTTTGCTTCAAAACACCAGAAAGATACCTACCTACCAAAATGTATAGAATTAATTCAATAATAATTAAAAATATATGGTAAATACAACTTTTTATGATTTCTGCCTCCAAAACTATATTAATAGAAAGGTTCCAATGTCCATCACTCTCCTAATAGCATGGTGTGTAATTTTTTACATACGTAACTTGAAGTACCTATGTATTATTGTACTTGAGTTTGTGTTGATTTACGCCCTTTCTTAAGCATGGTACATAAATCCAATCACTATTCTAAGCGTAAATCCACAACAAAAAATACACTCGTCAACGTAAAGAATCCACAGTTTTTCAAGTACTGATGCAGGTATCAATAAAACTTTACATGTTTTTCAGTGATGTAACACATTTACGTTATCGAGCGTAAGGGTTACACGCTTTCTCGCTAGTGCATTTGTTTATGTACCTACTTACTAGTTAGTACAAACGCAGAGCTACGTGTAATCACCTACAGTAACAGGTTTTTTGGTATATTGTAATACTAAATTAGACGTTACAAAGTGTAATTAATTGGATGTACTATTACGTTTCAAATGTATGTAGGCAGCCGCCCTTCTACGTTAACTTTACGTTATAACAGTAAAAACTATTCACTAGACACATTTAAAACAACCTCTTTTCACATTACAATTTATAAATAGAAATAATGAAAGTACGTGTCTAAATATTCACAATTGCACAGATGACAAATTTTTCAGCACAGTTAAGGTCTAGATTATTTCCTACATGTAATGGTCAGTTTTAATTAAATAAATCAAGCGATTCCATGCATTTATTGGTTTAAACTACATTAATGGAAGATTTTAATGTCCATGTCGTTCTCAGATTTTACCCAGAAAAGGTAAGAACTTTAAATACCTTTGTACTCAAAAAATATGATCTGTGTGATCTTCTGACTCAGGTGTCAATTCAACACGAGATTACTGAGACTGTAGCTTCATTCAGATTGTAACAACGTTAAAAGTTTAGTTGGTTTCCATTTGGAATTAACTATGTTCGATTTTTGAAAACAGCTAGAATGAATTAGAAAAGGTTTGTTTCAAAACCAAACATAAATACGTATTTATTTTGCTTTAAATTCGTTTCTATTTTCCATTAAGTATTTTCTGCTCTTGAATTCACTGTGTATAAATCAATTTAACATAATATTTGCATCCATAGGCATGAGGACTTCTAGTTATAACAATTTACCTATACGGTTGTACTTAATATAAGATGTATCCAGCAGAACTGAAGTTACAGACAGTTCCTTAAATTAGCAAGACTATCAACTCGAGATTCTAATAAGGAAAATCCTGATTGTGAAATTCAGGACCGTAGTTAGTTCTTACTTGAATAGGATCTGATTTTTGGTTTTATAAAGCCTCATCTAATTTTGAATATTTAGTCGCCTGCCTACTTCGTGATTTTACAAGCAACAAATAGACTATTAAGAGGCAAAATGTGGTCGATTTAACGCGGCCTAAAGGGAAATGTGGTACATCCAAAAAAAATATTAAAAGGAAAGTGAGACATATCCGTAATGCAATGTATTTGGTATGCCTCATTTTGATTTTTGATTTTGAGGGCATAAATATGCTGCATTTTGCTTTTAGCATGCATTGGATCTACCTCATTTTGCTTCTTAACAAACCGAATAATTTTTGGTGAAATATGGTGAACTTTCTCCATTTTCGAGGTTATTACATACTTGCACCATTTATCAAGTTATTACAACGTAAGTTAATTAAGCTATGCATATTATGAGCACTTTTGCATTCAATTTCTTGTTTATTTAATGATTACAAAAAAGAATTAACAACCGGATGTAAAATTGTAAAATAGTTTAAGGACTAAGTAAAAATAAAATTGAGCTCTATTTTGTTGTACATATCTATATCTTTTAGTAAAAAGCTGCTTGTCACCAAATATGTAGGTGTAAGTAATGTGTAAGTTAGGACATAACTACGTATTCAATTAAAGTTAAATTAATTAGCAATTAAGTGCGATTAGACCTCTGAAACGCATTTGTTACAAATATCATAAAATAAAACCCAAGATTTCTGTAATCTGTACAGTATGTTAGAGCAAAACAGATCGTGAAGAAATGTTGCACTGTACCCCAGGGTGACAAATGTGTTGGTCGACTTCTGTGTCCAGTGTCAGTGTGCGCGTAATTCTAATATAGTACTACCAACAGGTATGTACCTACACACAAGCAATACATTTATCATATTTCCATATGCTAAGTAAGTACCTACCTGCCTAAATATACGAATGAATAACAGATAAGTGCATCTCACTATCTCACACACGTATGTAATGTAACCAGACAAACACCAAGTTTTTAAGACGCCTATTAGAGGAAGCAAAATGTCATCCCTTTAAAATTAGCTTTAAATTTAAAAATTATTCCTATTAGTATGCTTGGGTATAACTTGCTTTTGATGAAGTAAGCTTTTTCAGAAATAACGTCCACATTTTATTTTCACTGAATGTGTAACGCTAGTATTTCCATAATTTTTACTTCATTAACTTTATTTGAGTTTAATTTCTGATTACTGTGCATGTCACGGCCCTGTCATTGTGAGCAAGTGAGGTACTTAATTATACGAAAAGTCTTACAAAAATAATACTAATAGTGGACGGAGTGAGATCCTCTGCTGAGGTTACTATTGGTCATGTCATGAGCAAAAGTAGATTTCAAGCGTATTTTTTAGCTCTAGATCTTCCATATCCGCATTGACTGTGAAATACATATTTACACCTGTATTGTATGTATATAGAATCGAAATCTGAAATCTTTATTTATTAATGCGCATAATTAAGGACACCTTCGACGGTCTTACGTCATTATTCATTATTGTTGACTGAAATCTCCTTCAGTGCTTTATGACTAGGCTACTACTGATACTATTTTCGCCTTAGCGTGGGTGTCCAAGCGAGTTCGTTTGCCGTGTTTACACAGGCTAAACGTATATTTACCATATACGGCTAACAATTTGAATTTGAAACTGTATTCTACTAAGGTAATAATAATAATGCACATTTGTGTACTTTGTAGAAGATGAACTCACACCGGTCTAGCGTCGCCATCCGCATCCCAAAGAAAACCACTGACGTGAAAAGATTTGCAAAGTTTTTTTTCCGCTTATTTATGGACATCCTCGGAAGCAATCTTCGCTAGCTGGATTATTTCAGCAGCTCTAAAATATTACCTGTGCAATGTTAAATTATCTCTGCTTTATAAAACGTTTCACCGGGGTACCGGTTTGACTGGATTTGTTGAGTATTGGACTCGCCCTAAAGCTAGGATATTGACAGTACAGAGCGTGATAATTTCAATTCCAAGTATCAGTTGATCAACACAATTATGATGTAGGTATCCAGATCCGTTTCCGGGATTTGCTCAGTGCATGCCCATATGCTTCAAGCTCTCAATCGTCAGTTGAGCAGATATTCATTGTTCATTCGCCCTCGTCAGTTCTTCTAAACAATTGGGGAACCCATTGAAATTTCCTTGGATCAAATGTCTATTTACATACTACTTACTTACGTACTTACATTTATTATGACGTGAGAATACAAATGTGTGAATTAAGACGACGCGACGGTGTAAAAAAAATATCCTGCGTCAGTAACAAACTAACAGGGCCGATTGAAATGTTGACAGAAGAGATGTTACTAACTACAACTACTGAGCTGCTGAACAGTAACATTGTAACAGAAGATCTTCTTGTATTTACCCGTAAATCTCTCCCACTTCCCAAGTGTGCCTGGTGTACTCTATGATGCCAGATCGTAACGTGAGAGATGCAAAGGGACGTTTAAGTGCATAAACGATAAATTTGATTGTTTTGTAGTGGAAGTAGCTGCATATGACGCTAGAGCACTCTCTTTTACTGATCGGTGTACTCTTATCGGTGTGTGCTGCATGATCCTAAAATATTCTGAAGTGCTTAACTGCAAAATGTTGTTGTTTGTTTACATTTGATAATTTATTAATAGTTAAATTAATTAGTCCAGGCATTCCTGAGTAATCTTACCTGGGGCTGGAAGATTCACTCCTAATTTGTAATGAGAACTTGTATACTTCCTTGGGATTCCTCCTATTCTCGAATGTAGCCATAAATAATAAAAATTGCATGAATTGTGTTCCCTAATTTAGAAACTAATGACACAAATAAGTAATTTCATTTGATAGATTGATGAAATGTAGCAAGATTATCTTAATTAGGTCTGTATAATGTAAATATGATACGATGCGTAATGTAACTTGGCTGATTTTATTACGAAATATTCCATTACCTGTATGAGATCAACTCTATAGACTCTTGGAGCTCTGCTGGACTTCATCATGTTTCCGTGTGTATAGCCTTTCTAATCCCTTTAAGTAGCCCTATGCAAATATTTTAGTCAATAATTTAATTTCCTAAAAGTCCTATAGCTCAATAGTAATTAAATCTTGTTTACTCTTTCTGATGTTGAAAATGTGGGCCTTCAAATTATTATGTTTACTTTGAAACGTGCCCGTTTGTAAAATGAAAGATATACATACATACATATCAAGTGTGACGGTAATAGTGTTTACGATAGGCAAACGGCATTAATCGGAATGGTTTTTAGAAAAATCCACAATATTTAAATGGAATTAATGCTCTTTAGATAAAGATGTGCAGATCTCTCTAATCGTAAGAGGCGTAAAAAGATCTCCCAGTCATACTGATTACTGATAGATAGGTAGTCAAACGCCTGGGTGTGTAATTCAGCCCTTAAAAGTAACGGCACAGAAACAATCCCAGGGTAGGGTAATGTATGTTGGTCAGTAGGTGTTCCTTGCATACATCCCAATTTGATAAAAATTACAGGGCTCGCTAAGAGCCACATTTTTGAAAAGCAAGTGACAAGCTAAGGCAACGATGTGTTTAAAAATGGCAAGAAATGCCAGAATGGCATTAAATAAATGACAAAAATTGTATTTTGCAAAAATGTCGATGCAAACTCATGCTCAATAATGGTATGATATACATATATCCAATCGCATTCACTAATTAAATGCATCCGATAGAATACAAAAATAAAATTATCTTTACGTCATACTTGATGAATTAATGTCCATGTTACACACTGTATGGTAGTACGATTATTTCGTTTCCACTCCGCCGTTCGATCATGGAAGGAATTCCTTGGAAATTCCTTCGCTTTGGTGGTCGACATACAGGAATAGAATTTATTCATTATTGTTTCCTACCAAATCGAAACTGAAGAGTTTTAGTGCAGTTTGGTGCAGGCGGTAGGTTGTTGCATTAAATCTTATAACCTTTATAATTGCTGCTAACAAAATTATGTAACGTATAGTGAGTCCGTTGGGCTATCCTCGTTGGAGGACCGTGACAACTTTATTTTGTTTGAATAAAGTCCGTCTTTATATATACGTTTGTTCGTAAAGAGGTTTACGGATAGTTCACTGTGGGTAAGAGATCTGCCAAGTTTTGCAATCACTGGAATTCCATCTACTGCTGATAGGTACTGGCAAGGAAGAAACGAAAAGTGAGCTGGGTATTTTGTCTTAAAAATGAGTGGTCAGTTGCCTGTTAAAGCGGTTAGATATTAATAATGTAAGGAACCTATAGAACTATGGATTATGATTCGGCTGACTGACATTTAAGGTTATCGCATAGCAGAAAAGTATGATTCAGGTTTGCTTTCTGTGTTGTGTCGGGCTATGGAAAGTTTTTTCCGTTTCCGCTTTCTAACTAATATTGTGTTTGCGGGGGCTACCCGGAAACCCAAGAGCAGGCTAAATCGCTTTCCAGACGCACATTGTTTAAAGCAGGAGAAACGTTTTTGAGGATGAGAAATATGATAAGACTCCTCTGATTTAAATGCTCTGTGAGTCATTATACTTCCGCAATCAGACGAGCATCTTCAAAATCGTTTTAAGTGTCTTTCTTACTACTCCTACACTTTCACCATTATTATTTAGAAGTAGTTCGGAGTAATAAGAGTATTACTAATTATAGTACTATGGGCATGCTTTTGCTATTGATTTGTCAGTGTCCAAAGTCCAGCCCAGCAATTAGACGCAAATGATGCAATAATGCACTACTGATTGAGATATGTATGTAGGCAGCCGCCCTTCTTGCCGTTAGCCGTTGTTGTTGCAAATCATGGAAATCCTTACTACAAATGCGCAAGCATAATTTTCTGGAAGCTACTGGAGTGTAGCGTGGCGTAACATGATGGAATTATTATTATCCGGACTACAGACACCATCATGGGAATTTTTTCGGGGCATAATTAGTTCATGTATTCCAAAGTATGTAATTAAGTAATTCTTCCTGGCGTTAAAATATTTACCTACTCCTAATCCTAATGACTAATGGGAACCTGTAATTCCATGCAATACTCTTATGATGCCATAAATAATAAAAATTGCTTGAATTGCTTTCCCTAATTTGGAAACTAATGAAACGAATAAGTAATTTCATTGCTTGATCACAGATTGATGAAATGTAGCAAGGCTATCCTAAATAATGAAGTTAAATCTGACATAATGCTTACTGTAAGTTGATTGATTTTATTATGAAATGTTAAAATAAAATCCATCTCACCGACTGTATAGACTCTGGACGGATCATATCTGTATATATGTATAGCCTTTCTATTGCCATTAGGTAACTCTACGTACTACAGTGAATACTTCACTATCAATAATTAAATTTCTTAAAAGTCCTATAGCTTAATTAAATCTTCTTTTACTCTTTTTGACGTTGAAAATGCCAGACTCAATTTTATGTTTCCTTATGTAATTTGCCCTTTTGTAAAATGGTAGATGCAGAAAGGCTAATAGTATATCTACTGCCTCTTTTAAAAAAGATTGTGAGTGCATAGTGGCATTTTAGTATTTACAATAAATTTATTGTTGTGCACCGAACTTACTTAATTACAATCATTAATTATTATTAATCAGCTACATGTACTTAAAAATTAAAAAAATTATTTTAGTTATTATTACACAAAGTTTTTATGGTTATGGATAGGCGCCTCGGCTGGATGGTTCAAAAAATGGCGTTTTCATGGACACACTTCTGGCTAGAGAAGTGGCAGCTGACGAGGAGTGGAAAATGTTTGTAGTGAGTCTCGGTGAGTATGTGACAGATTTGCCACTAGAGGAAGGCATGGGTGGTGGTGGTGGTGGGTAGTGGGTGGACTGATGGTGGTGACCGGAATGAGATCTTTTTTGACTCTGAAGAGTTCCGTGACCACGGTCGCTCAGTGTTGTAAATATCGTGGAAATGGATCCATTATACGCCGGACCAGCATGTTGAAGCATTTCCTTCCGTTTGGACATTGTATTTTGCTTACTAATCGTACTCAGCTTGGGGATAAAAATGGTAAAGAGGATAATAGTGGCGGACGTGATGAAAGCAATGGAGGCTGTTGGTTCTTGGAAGTTAGTGGGGCCAAAAAATACGCACAGAGTCCACGCGATAGCAATGGGGAGTGATAACACTGCCGCTAACGTTACCCAACGGGCCTCATTATAATTCCGTCGGATTTTTAGGACGGACGTCCCATAAATGAAAACGAAGAGAATGAGAATGCCGACGTAGGAGTGAAGAAATAGATAAGTTTGATGAGGATGAGAGCATTCATTTAAATCCGCTGGCTGAAAGTCTTCCAGATGATGTCTTGTGAGAAACCATTGCAGATTAATAGATAGCTGAACAGCGACAATGAAGAGTAGGGTTACGAACTGATTGAGAGAAGAGACTCTTCCTCCAAGTCCCAGAGCGACCAGGGAGCGGAGCTGCATGAGTTTCAGGAGAAGAATTCCATAGCACATTGTAACTGCCAGGGAGGGGAGGAAGACTCGGAGATTACACATAAGTGCACCGGGTGGGAGGACAAACATGACGACACTTCCGTACATCATCATAACGCCCAGCAAAAGTAAAATTCCAAGAACTTGATTTCCATGAAGAGTTCCGTCACACATGCGGAGAAGGACATAGACAAGAATGTACAGCGTGAGGAAGACGCCCGTAATTCCAACAGCCACAACCACCATCGCCCAAACACGGGAAATGTAGAATTCTGGAGACATTCGTCTTATGTTCACATGGTCCTCCATATTTTGTGTCAAATACTCTTGACTTCCACCACCCATCCGAGATCCACGTCCTCGGGACATATTTTCAGAGGAATCCGACAAATCTTGGAGATAGGAATCCGAGAAAATAACTGTATTCAGTCCGAGCATCATGTCAAGCATTAGTCCAGTTTCTGGCGAATACTGGCCAACCTATTTAGAATATGTCTCATTTATATCAAACCCAGCATAAGTATATACAGTTGTATAGATTAACCTTTTCAAAAAGACTAAAACTAGAAAATGCCATTTCAAAAAGGTCGAAACTACTAGTAATTATCGTTTTCAAAAAGGTCAAAACTAGTAATTATCGTTTTCAAAAAGGTCAAAACTAGTAATTATCGT
>JAQFZC010004414.1:0-16203 GCA_034695205.1 Dicyrtoma fusca | reverse complement strand
GTAGAATCTGCACTGCAACTCAACTGCAGAAAAAGCAGAACTTCGCTTCCTTCAGCCGCCTTTTTTTTCAACTGCGGGCAAGAAAGTGCCGCCTTTGATCCCCGTCGAAACTTGATGGCTTACAGTGCAATGCAGTGCTGCCCAAAATTTTCGCTAGTCTAGTCAAGTCCAAAATCAAAGGCAGCTAGTCTAGTCTAGTCACGTCAACACAAAATCTACACTAGTCAAGTCTAGTCTAGTCAAACTAGTCAGCTATCCCTTAACATTGAAAGAATGAATCGTGGCTAGTCTAGTCGAGTCTAGTCATTTTTTTCTGCGCCTCTTGCTAGTCTAGTCTACTCAAGTCACCAGTTTTGAAAGAGTGAGCTAGTCTAGTCTAGTCAAGTCAAGCGGCCGAAAAAAGCCGAAAAGTCTAGTCAAGTCATAGTCATCTAGTCAAGGCGGACTAGACTAGGGCATCACTGATGGCTTATTTTCATCACTTTTAATGAAAAAGTTTTAACTTGTTAAAAAAAATACCGAGAATCTCCGATTAGTTACAACCGTTGCTCTATTCGTATTCTGTAGATCTCGATTTCAGAAATCAACACTCTAAAAGATGGTTTAATTAATGCGTTTATGGTGCCTTTCAGAAAACAGTAGGTAGAATTAAAGGTATAGTACAGACGACCGAATCTCTACACTCTACGGTTAATATAGGTCCGTTTTATTTCTGTGTAAGTATCACAATTTGATTAAACACAAATAATTAAATATAATAATAATACCTACGTATGTATTAGTGTACGTGTTTACGATTTTAAAGCTCAAAATGTTAAGTTCTGAAATTAATATTAAATTTTAGAATTCTGTGACATTAAAATTACAGAATACGGAGATTAAGGTAAGAAATTATAAAATTACTTTATAAGTATTTTAATACCCCTTGCCCCCCTTACTAGTTTAGTTATGTAGGTAGTATAATAAAGTAATTTATTAACTATTAATTACTATAAACTGTGTACCGTATAGAAGATATCCTGTAGGTAAATCAGACTCTAAAATTAAGTAACCGCACATTAAAGAGAACTTTTATATTTGTACAGACATAGCTTGTAGCTCGAAAAAGACTTGTGTATTAGCCTATTCAACTGATACACATTTTTAAACGATTGTTCGACACCAGTTCAAATGGTTAATCTTTAGATTGTAATGGTATCAATTTCATATACCTATTATAATTATTATACTTTCGAAATCTTTACACACACAGCTTACAAACCCCAAGCATGCTTATATTAAGTATAGGAGTAGCTCACAAAAAACTGCAGCCAGGATTTTGGAATGAAGATTTATAGGTTTATGTTACCATTGCAATAGCAATAATAAGGTGACGTTGATTGGATGGATTTGGATAATCTTGGATTTGTCTTGGGTGTCTACCAATCTAAGTAGGTACGCACGTTTGAGCATACATCGAGAAAAATACATTTTATAGCTGCACTTCCTAAAACAGCTGACTATGATACTAATATCCTTATTTATTCTAATTATTGTACGAGCACCGCCGCCGTATACAGGAAAACAATTTAATAC
Organism: Dicyrtoma fusca; assembly: GCA_034695205.1. Taxonomy (NCBI): domain Eukaryota; kingdom Metazoa; phylum Arthropoda; class Collembola; order Symphypleona; family Dicyrtomidae; genus Dicyrtoma; species Dicyrtoma fusca. The sequence goes on along the minus strand of JAQFZC010004414.1, from coordinate 14,628 downwards.
TAAATGTTACATCATTTAAAGCTGAGCATCAACTCGCTGCGTTCGTTTAATCTTGATACAACGCTGACGAGAAACAGTAATACATTAATTAAATAGATACACCAGATCTATGATTGATATGTATTCACTTCATGCGAAGTGAAACATGCAAAAAGTAAATACTTTTTTAGGCGTAATACACCGAGCCCGAATACATGAGAGCGGAAATAATAATAAAGCTCGATTCGACAACGTAGGGAGCACCTGAAGCTTCCGCACAAGTCTTGTTACAGTCTTGAAGTGCAAACACTTGTGACGGTGCCGAAAAAAAATCATCATATTTTTTCGTAATATTATTTTTGTATTCATCTAGGAACTGGAATTGAAGTCCTTCTGCCTCCGTCTGATTGTAAGTTTCCGCCGTTTTATAGGGTCTACACGAAACCGAGATTCCTTGAGGGTCAGTGAGCTGTATGTCATAATCGTAGGACAGTACCCTGTAGTTCCACGAATTCTTCAATATTCTGTAAAAAACACAAAAAATAACAACGTACATTTAAATTACTTTCTAAATCAGTGTTCAAAAATAAAACTGCGGAAGAAATTGAAGCTCAATTTAATACGAGAATAAAGTTATGATTCCGAGCAATTAACGTTACTTACGTCACCGCATCAGGGTATTTCTTCACTTTGTCATACAAAATATTGTCTAATCGAGCCGTTAAAGTTTTGGACTTGTAAAACTCGACGGTATCATTCAGTTTCTGAAGCTGCTTTTGATAGTACTCTATTTTTGAAGGGATGAGGGCAGAGGCAACGCCCAGGAGAACATTATACGGACCAGAGAAGAGCATGAGGAATGGCATACTAGCTGCCGGGTAATTCTTAAAAATTATATCCTTATCATCAAATAAAATCAAAATCTCTTCACTCTTGTCCGTAGCCACAGCCAAGTCCGTTTTCCTTACATCCAGCGGTTGCTTGTCATTTAGCACGGTTGATAGTCGACTATTGATCGTTTCAATTTTAGCCTTGATGGATCCGATTTGAAGACGGGCTATAGCACTCTCAATTTTAGCATCTACCAATTTTGCTGTGAAATCCGGAACCCACTTTGTATCCGCATAGCGAGCTAGGACGTACAAGATTCTCAAACTGGCGTAGACGGGGACGGTGAAGAAATTCACATTTGAAGCCAGAAGAACGAGATCAGAGGGTCTAAAGAGTTTTAGATTATAAATATCTTGTAACAAAGTCTGGTTCTCCAGCTCCAGGAGACGATCATCAAAGCCAGGGAAGCAAACTACAGCTTTCGGAATGTTTATGTAGTACTTGCGCTGGTAGATACTTTCTGTTAAGAATGAATACAGAATTAAAATCAAGTTTTTTTTTGTACCTAATGGACTGTCAAAACTGACTAGTGAGCCACTGTACAAAAAACAAATTTATTTTTTATTTTGAATTATTATTATTAGTTATAACATGAACCTACCTGCGGTGCTAATATTCCCCTCACTAATGTCAGTTGTACCATCATCCTCTGTCCCAGTCCCAGTGGGTCCACCGTGACAGACTTGGAACGACAGCAGAAAGGTCACTAATATTCCGAATGCTACTGTCCACGTGAATGCCCTGGCCCCATCTCTTTGGGTATTTTGCCATAAATCCATTTCGGAAATTCGGATTGGAGCGATCGTTGGCTTTGGGTGATCAACTGTACAGAACAAACAATAAAGAAAATAACAGCATCAATCACATCAACCCCAACCACAATCAACAATCCACAATACTCAATGTAAATCCATTCATTATTTCAAAAAATCTACAAATCCAACACAAATTGCAAACTGAAAATACAAGCACCTGAGTATCATTAATTTTAGGTTAATCAAAATAATCACAAGAACAAAGAAGGCAATAAGCGCTTACCGGCACCCCAATTTAGTCACTCGTTTACCAGTTAACCAGTTTTGTACCTACCTCTGTTCTGTACATTGACTTACTTAAATTAAACACAACTAACACCAGCAATGAGCAATGAGCAAAAGAGCAAATACTGCAATAAACCCTAATTCTCTAATTTTTTATGAAGGCGTACGTAATTAATGCATTACTGTTGACTTTTACAAAAAACGGTTACTCGAAACAAAATTTAAATAATTTAAAAAGTAGAATACAAACACATTTTTTAATTACCTACGACCTAGAACCTTAGGGACTAACTAGTAAGATATTTTGTCTAAAAATTGAGGTGAAGATGAAGAGTGCACTGCACGCACTATACTGCTCTATTCTAACTATGGGCAAATGCAACTGCATCGCCTTCCCTCTGCTCTGCTTTTTATTGTTTATTAAAACTTTAGTTTATGTAGCAGCGAGTGTTTTAATTACTTACTTGTGTGTTTACATTTTTTCGAATCACTTTATTTTTCAGTGCAGTATCAGTGGCCGCCGGCAATGAGACGGCGCTTTTCATATTTGAGATCACACAGGTTTTGGTTTTGCAGTGCTTAAACTTAAAGTTTTACAACAATTACAACAGGTATAATTACCATTATTAAATAATCCTGTTTTGGCTTTTTTGAAAACATTTATATTATTTACCTCTCAATTTGAATCAGCTTTACTTTTTAACCTATTCGGAACTGGGGAACCATGTAAAGAATGCTTTACTTTACAAGTGTTTAACTCCGTAAATATGTAACCGGTAAAAACTAGTAAACGACACTTTTTCAAAACGGTCAAAACTATTAAATGACACTTTTTCAAAACGGTCAAAACTAGTAAATAAAACTTTTTCAAAACGGTCAAAACTAGTAAATAACACTTTTTCAAAACTTTCAAATCTAGTAAATAACACTTTTTCAAAACTATCGAAACTAGTGAATAACACTTTTTCTAAACAGTCAAAAATCGTAAATAAGTAACACTTTCAAAAAGTCGAAAAACTAGAAATCACGATTTTCAAAAACATTCAAAACTAAATATATTACCGTTTCGAAAAGGTTAAAGCTTATTTTTTTTATTTCCGCTACTGAATCGGTGAAGAAATGTAATTTTTGCGAGGTGCCTTGAGGCACACTGAATACTGAAAGTACTGCTTGAGGAAGCGGGAGCCTTAAAACACTACTTTTTTTCAGTTTACACACGACACACAGTCGTCAGTAATTTTTACCGTGAATGGATGTTTTTTGGACTTTTGGGACGTCGCAATTAATTAATTATTGTTTTGTTAATTAATTTTAAGTTCTTCGCTATAATTGTGAACAAAGCAACAAACTGTAAGTTATTTTAAAATGTATTTTTCGTTTTACTGATTTCTAGTACTATTGATCATTGCATTGTCATTCTTTACATCTTACTAAAACTAGTAAAAGGAAGTAATTTCATTATAGTTGGTAGTTGCTTTCAGTTTTTGGTTGAAACAATGTTGAATGTTGTACGTGAAACTGACTGTCAACTGTCAGCTGTGAAGTGAAGATTTTAGTTGGGAGATTAATAAATAAGCATAATATTTCTTTAATGTATACTAATTATAATATTGCCATTGGGTAACTGTCGACTTTGCCCTCTTATTAGATAAATTGACATTCATGAACTAATGATTTATGATTATAATAGTAACATACAGTTGACAGCCGTAGTTGGTAGTTTGGTTTGGTAGTACTGACGGTTTTTATTTTTAGTGACGAAAAACAAAAAAGCAAAAAAAAAATGTCCGGTCAAACAGTGACAAGAGGAACGAGTCACGAGTTGGCAGTCAATTGTCACATTTGTCACCAGTCAACCAAAATTGTACGACGTACTTACTGACAACTTATTACGACCTCCTGTTATTCCATGTGCCATTGACCGTCATCATAATTTATCAAATCTTGTATCAGTTGTTCGGATATTACTCTGAAAATGAATTTATTTTATACACCTGCAACCTAGTCGGTCATCCGTGTTTGTAATTTAAAAAAAGATATATCTAATCTAATCGTCTAATGTTTCTAAAATTAGATTGTAGTTGTGTCGGGTTGTTTATGTATAACATTTACATTCACATTTCTAAAAGAAATAAATAAGGAGAGAGTTCATGTCTAAAATTAAGTTTTTAAAGCTTAGTTGTTAGTCTTGTTAGTCATTAAATTAATTACTTAGTTAAGTTTAAGCTTCATTCAACACTTCTTGCTATTTATAAGCGTGACATTTTAGATCCAAAAATAATATCATACAGGTGTCAGGTTAAGAGTACTACGAGTATGCAGAAATCAGTTAAATCAGTACGTAGTTACATAGAGGCAGTAGCCAGTATAGTTTTTAATGCTGGCAGTGCCAGTGCCACTGCCAAATGGTTATCGTACAACTATGAGGGCATTTACGATTAGGTATGCAGAAATTATTTCCTTCTTGTTCAAGTTTGTACAAAAGTATCGCTATCTATAATAACTACAACTAAAATATGTACTTAACTACAAAGCAAAGGTTGGCGACCAACAGTAGTTAATTATTTTTTAATCAGAACTCCGAATCAAAATAAATGATCTCTACTCACTCCAGTACGGATTATCAGTATCTATAGAAAGGCGTGCTTACAGGCTCATTCTTTATTTTCAGATTTCCGGGCGATAGGGTTACTAATATGTATTTTACCCCAATGTAGTTTAATTATAGCAGGACCAGGGTAAAAGGTAGTTTCAATTCATTGAAGTTTAGTAAATAATTAATTTGGTAGCTAGCCGATCACACTCCCCCTGACACCTGATTTACTGATTTACTCTTTGTGTGCCTGAGCCTCTGAGCGTGAGCGTATTATACAATATTTATAACGTGACGAAACATTCCAAGAACTCGACGTTGACTTCCTAAGAAAAATGGTATCCGTATAGATACAGATACTTGGCATAGAACAAGGAAATGTCACACTGAATAATTTATAAGCTAAAGTTTCATTATGCTTTTATTAATTTTTTAAAGGTATTCAACTTCAAGCACGGCTCCTAGAACTCCTAGCTCAACTGCACTTCAAAGTACAACGTATAAGCCACCAAGACCAAACTCCAGTCCCATTTCTGAAGTTGTGATTGATCATCAGCATCAGCCAGCCCCAACGGGCCTGCCGCCTGCAAGCTCCCACTGAAGTAAGTAGAAAATTTGCACTATTTCATTACCTATTTTCAAACCACATTTACTTATATAGTTTTACAGTTTCTGCGTATACAAATATAGCGTGGGCCGTCATTAAATGTGCTGGAATGCTATCTGTATATTATGTTTTCAGAAATCCGAAACGAAATGGAGTGTCACTCTTCTTTCTTTAAAATTCCGCTTTTGTAAACAATAGTAAACATGCTAAGGGAGATTTGTATTGTTCATTTCTTAAAAGCTAGATTTTGCATCGAAGATGGAAAGACTAGCAATTTAATTTTGTTTTGACATTTGTACTAAACTAGGGATATTAGACAATAAATCTGAGTAGGTATTTGTACCGGTACCGGTACAAGCTAGACAGAACTGTAGCATGTAGCCTGTAGCTTGTTTTGATTTTTTAATAAACTATCAGCTTCAACGGAAGGGAAACTATAGGTAGGTACAGACAAAGATAACCGATATAGCGATAAGATACTAACGTAGGATTAGTAGTAGACTAGATTAAATACACAGATTTTGTGTTATTATAATATTATGTGTGTTCTTTGGTATAGCTTTGCCCATCAAGTGGAGACGTTAAGGAGAGGACAGAACTAGCTTGTTGGTTCAAAACATTCAGGATCTGGTCTATCTACAATCTACATACAGTAAACGGAAAAGATCTTGGTCTTCGTAAGAAAAACGTCATCACCATCAGACAACCCCCTTACATTTCCTTCGTATTCCATTATTAAAGAGGAAAGGATTTGAGTCGGCACTCTTCGTCAGTCCTGCTGAACTTACCTATAGGATTAATTCGGGTATTTGACTATCCGAATACCAGTGGCATCCGCATCACCCTCAAGACCTTTACTTGTTGCTGTTGCACTCCCAACACACACACACACACAGATATAGGTATAGACGTACCGAGAAGAGCAGAGGAGGACAGACAGGATATGGTGATAGGGGGCCCGGGAATGGATCCAAAACCGAATCTATTTGTGCGGGATGAGGAGGAAGACAAAAATAATCATCCGATTCTAACAGCATCACAGCTCAGGTTAGTTTTTTTTCCTTCTCTCTCTCTCTCTCGTCCATAACCATACCGAAAGGCTAAGTGTGTATCTTCATCTCTATAGAGCTTGGTCTTGTTCTTGTTCTTGTGTGCTTGGTTTTGCTTGTGTGAGAGACAATTTAGAATTTACTGAAGGTTCACAAACTTGCACTTAACACTTACCATTCATTTTCAACTTTAACTTTCGACAATACATTGGCTGTACTGCTGCTGCTGACTGCTCCTGCTACTGCTGTCCCGATCAGTGTGGAGTACTTACGCCGATACTACTATATTGTGCACGGGTAGTACGCTACCAGTACCCGTCCCAGTACCATCACCATTACCCGGAGTAACTACCACCACGGCAGCAGCTTACCTACATAGTGCATTCTTTGAGTCAAATCTACAATCTGTGAACTGAGAAATCTTACAAACTACTAAACTTCCCGAACAAGATACACAAGAAAACAAGAAGGCCCATACAGCAGTGGAGCAGAGAGAAAAACTACAGCACAGCCATGGTGATGGTGATTTCGCATGATCATCGGAAAAAATCTGTCGAAAAAATTACCTTTATCTCTCGGATCTTCCTCCGTTGTTACAACTTTGTACCTGGTTTGAATTCTTTCGGTTGTGCTCTCACCCCATGACCTTTTGCCACTGTGCTGTGCTCCAACTCTACTACGTACAAGCTCCGAAGTTCCGTCTAATTATAAGAATATAATGTGCCTTTAAAATCGTTCATCGTCGAAATAGCGTTTACGCTCAAACGAAAATACAAGTACCTCTTCTACTCCTTCAAGTTTTAAAGCTACGTAGTACGTAGGTACTTTGTCAGTATTTGTTTTGTGAGCCGTTGGAAATTTACAAATTATTGTATTAAAAATACAAAGAAGTTACAAATATATATTTTTGTTAAAAAAAAATGTCTCGACCTCAGAACTTGAGTTCATCTGTCTCAATGTTCATTGAGGACTCTCGTGTGGCAGCTGTTGCGAATGCCAATGTTAATCCAGTCAACCCAGCACATTTTTACACAATTTCAGCCTTTTCCCATTCACCGAATATTCGAGAAGCCTCCGTGTCACATGATGTTATCAGTAATGAGGGAGCTAAGGCTAGTAGTGGCACTAGCTGCTGTCTTGGTTCACAATTTGTGACACGACCTACAAGACTGGAAATCCGAAATTTCCCCTCAAATCGACATCATGATTTAAATCTAAATTTTTCCGACTCTTTACAGTCCCCATTGAGTGGTCACGGCGGTGGTGGTGGTGGTGGTGGAAGTGGAAGTCCAAATAATAACCGAAGGCCTCGTGAAATTATTCATACAATTCGAAGAGAAACGGATGGTGAAGATAATAATAATTGTGATAGTAATAATCTGTCTCCGAATCAAAAACCTTGTCAAAGTCAAAGTCAAAATTCCAACAGTTTTCGAAATTCGATGCAAAATTCTAATGTAGGAAGCAGTGATACTACTAGTGGTGCTAATAAGGCTACTTTCTGTGCCAATACTGTGGTGGTGGGGGTGGGTGGGGGGTGCGGGAGTAGCCGTCGCGTCAGTTTGTCAGTTCAGCCACGGATGCCCTGGAATAGTAGCAGTAGCTGTAACAGTAACGTCAATGTATTTCCTGACAACAATAATCAAAATCAAAGTTCGACTGGTTCCAACACAACAAGCACTAGTTTTATAGTTACAAGTTTAAGTCCTAATCAGAATAGCTCAATTATTAGTAGTAGTAGTAGTAATAGTGGGAATGGTGGTGCTAAATGTGTCCATGTTATGAAGCCAGCCAAGTCAAAGCCCCAACGGGAGGACCGTTCTTTTACCTCAGTGAATTTGACATTGAAATCTCCGACCAGCGGCGGTGGTTGTGGCTCTGTGGCGGGCTCAATTACTCAGCAAGTTCTAAATAATGATTCTAATTGCGAGTACAGTTGCAGTACAGCCATCTCCTCCCCTCATGGCCCCTCCAGTGGCAACTCTACCTCGACGGCCACTACTTCCAATAACATTCGTAGAACTCCTGCTGGGGTTCATTGTAAAAATTCAGTCATTGGTAGTAATGGATCTTCCTTAACCTATTCTTCTTACAGTAATTTCCGGGATGGATTTGAGTCCCAGCTACAAATTCAAATTGGACCTCATGGCGGAAGTATTTCGGCGAGTCGAAGGAGAAATAGTGGCAATCCTCCGAGTAGCAATAGTAACTGTCCAGGATTTCCAGGGAGCGAACTAAGTAATGCAGACTACAATAATTCCATGCAGCAAATGAATGCAGGTTAGTTAAAAAAGTAAAATTGTAAAAGTGTAAAAGTAAATCATATATGTAGTATGGTGCTTTAGTACAGATATGACATTTTTTTATCACAACTTATTATTAGCAGCGACGGCCGCGACGATCAAGTGCAAAGAAACATAGTTTTCGGTGCACTAACCTTGGATTTTAGTTTGTCTTGTGATTTTCTTGAAAGATGTATTTTTTTTATTCTAATTTTTCGTCACCGCGCGCATCAGAAACAAATTGTGTGGGTGCGTAGGTGGGAATGGGAATTCCATGGAATGGGACAGAAAGAATATTTTACTTGTGAATTCTGTTTACCATCCATGCCACTATGTATACGACGACGGCCCACTTAAGCTCGCTCAATTAACTTTCAGCTATTTAAATGTCCTTAAAAATTGTGCGCTGCTGGAAGCAACTGTGTATTCTGTAGAGAGCTATAGTTATTAATATGTACGTGCGTGGTTGACAATTAAGCCTCTTATTTTCTGGGGCATTACTTTATAATTACCTACCTATTTATATGTAACTTAATTATAAACATGCCCTTTGGGCTTCGAATTTTCCGCCTTTTGAGTTTTAGGCAACTTGTAATTCGTTTGAAATTGTAATTAAATTATATGCATGCTCAACCGAATTTGAAATGCATTGGCATAATTATAATTAGGCGCCTGCTGTGGTTGTATTATAATCATTGCAATTTTTTTGAGAATAGTTTAAGCAATAATAAATTGCATAACCTAATTTAACTGATTGGAGGATTGGATGGCCGAATACGTGGCTACTTACCCACATTAATTGATTTGTATTTTTATGTAATTTATTATGTGTTGACTACAGATTTGTTGGCAGCTCAACTTGAACGGAAACAAAAACTTGAAACATCATTAAATTCAGAGAGGATCCGCCTTGTCAAATTGAGAGGGGAAATTGCATCACTTCGCTCAAGATTTCAGCGAATTCCAGACGTAAGTTGAACACTTTTTTAACTCTCAACACTTACAGCAATTAATTTTGTTTGGGTGTAATCTAATCAACCATTTGGTGATTACAAAACTCTCGTCGTCAGATGCGTACAAATTAACTAGGTGTATACATACATCGAGTTCAAAATGCATCTTAAGTTGTTTTTTAGAATCGGTCCATTCGCGTCAGTAATGTGGTTTTAAACAAAGTCTAGAAATGTATCCTTAGGTGTCCTGTGGCATAATGTTACACGTTTCAAAATCTAGACATCTCGGTAGCTTCTGCCATTTGTTTCTTCTTATTGTGCGGCATTAATAGCAGTGTTACTTCATAACTCTTGTCCTGACCTTGACAAGTACAAGTTCAATAATTTGTAATTACTATTTGACTAGGGCATCGTTCCATGAAGCCTCTTTTTTAAGGCCCTGGAAATGGATCTGTTCGTTAATTTTTTTGTATGGCTCGAAAAATAATTAAAGAACAAACTTTTTCAGTAATTGTTTCTGTTACAGCTATGTACTAGCAGAGAGCAGACAGTCCCTTGCAAAGGGTAATTTGTTTTGTATGGATCAAAGTTTCAGTTTCTTTTTGGGTGTTTTTGACGTTTCTAGTTTTGTAAGTCGTATAAGTACATATTCATAGAGAAACTCATCGTCAGTCACTTCAAACGTTCAAGTTGTTTTCTTATCATCTTCGTAATGACGCTAACGATTGGGATTCAAATTCTGCTCTGTTTTTCATTTCCGTTCGTAACTTGAATACGGCCAACGTGAGCTCTGCCTCTGTTACTGCACTAGGAATTGGTCCAGTATTAGATTTTAAATATGTATGTACATCCCATTAGATTCTGTGTTGAGATTCTGAGATGTTGAGAAGATCAGGATCTTGAGTCTGTAGTGTGAGAAAACTTATTCGCTATATTACCTTTGACTGTAGATAAGGACAGAGATTAGGGAAAGATGCTGCGATTCAGCCAGGGAACGTTCTCATGGTCATGCAGATATTATTCGGCTTGACTTTGCACGTAGGTACACACATGTTAACTTAAAGTGGCTTGTTGATGATGATAATGCATTTTAATTATGTATTTTACATTTGGATGAACTAAACAGCTAAGCTCAATTTTTTCTTCGAGTGTGCCTACATAAGTAGGTGTGTATGCACATATGTATTGAGAGTTTGGTACTGTCTTATCGTTTCAAACAAACTTGAGGGAATTGCCAAAAGTCAAAAAAGCCAAAAATCAGTGGAGATATATAGTTGCAGTTGCCTGGCAGTAGAAGCACACAGCAGCTAGCAGGCACAATGTTTCATTTTGATTTTGAGAGAGAGAGAGCTCGATTTGCATCACTTTTCTAGTAGCCAAAACTGGATGTGCGTCATTTTGCTTCTGAAAGGACGATATGTCATGTAATTAATGACAACAGGATATTTTGTTGACTGATTCTGGCTGAGTGAGTGTAATGTTTTCACATTATATTGTATTCATGCATTCATGCCACGTTTCCAGCAAATAGGAAAAGGTTTAATTTATCCAAAACTGCAAGTACCTAGGTTGTTTCCGCTTGTTCAGAAATTCAAAATGTCCTGTCTAAGCGTTTTTAGAAACACAAAACCTAGTATTTGAACCTTTTTAGAAACGCAAAACCTTGTATTTCAACCTTTTTAGAAATTCAAAAAGTTGATTTAAACCTTTTTATAAACACAAAAAGTTGTATTTGAACCGTTTTAGAACCTAAAAACAGTCAAAACCTTGTATTTAAACCGTTTTAGAAGCGCAAAAAGTTGCATTTAAACAGTTTTAGAACCCAAAGTCTTGTATTTGAACCTTTTTGGAAAAGTAAAAAGTTGTTTTTGAACCTTTCCAGAAAGGCAAAAAGTTGTTTTTGAACCTTTTTAGAAATGCAAAACGTTGTTTGAACATTTTTGGGAATGCAATATCTTCTATTTGAACCTTTTTAGCGACGCATGCATCCACGTTTTTGCATAATACAAAATGTCCTATCTGTTTTTGATAATTTTAGAGAAGCCAAAGCTTATGTACCTAATTTCTTACTGTCCAGTTTTTCTGACTTAACGACCACATATCAGTATCAGTTTTCAAAGTTTGTCGAATATCTGTGTACCTAATTAACTTTTACACGTTTTTTCAAGAGGTTAATAGCTTTTTGAGCATATTTCAATATTTCCGGCTCGTACTTGTACATTTTTGTAAAGCGAGCATGTCAGCATGTGTTGTACCCTCAGTTATTACAATACAAAGATAGCGACAAGGACACAGCGCTCTGTAATTTTGTTATTTAATTTCATTATAAGTGTTATACATACATAGGTAGCTTACTAGTGTGTTATTTGTATGACGTATTCCTTTTTGTATGTACAAGACAAGTTGTGGGTAGAAAAAAATGTAGGCTGGAGTTGTCTGTAGGCTGTTTTTTTGTGGGCAGCTGTAGATTGACTGGAACTCTTGTGGAATGGGAGGGTCTAGTGATCAAGACATTCATAGAATTTTCTTAATAGTTTGTTTGTTTTAAAAAAGTTTAAAATTATAAGTGGAATTTTGAACGTTCTCTGAGTTGTTTGTGTACACAGAGTGGATAATATATATGTGTAGATGTAGGTAATGTAGTAATTACCATGAATACTGCATTGACACGGGAAATTCTAGTTCTCTACTAATTTCTTTTTCGCTGTGGTTTCTTTTCCCCCATTGATTTTTTTTCCGCTGGTCATAATGTCATATAAATATATAAAAATGTTAAATCTGTCTATTTACACTGTTTTTTAAGAAGGAATTCAAACATTTGATATGCCAATAATTCAAGTGTATATTTTTCATTCATAAAAGTTGTGCAAGTGTGACGGAGGCGGTTTCTTCGCCAAACTTAAAAGCCGCCCACGTATGGAACGTGCAGCTTGTAAAAACGTCTGCCAGTGAACATGACTTTACGGGTGAATGGTTAAGTGGTATTTTTATCAGACCGAGAGACTAAGAACAAGACAGAGACAAGCTAAATGCATGCTCAAAGTTAAATGGGGAAGAGAGAGAGGGCTAGAGATTTTTTTTAGCAGTCATTTCTTCAGCGTAATTAAAATAAATTAAATTAGCATGAGCACAACTTGCATTATATTATGATGAGGGCAAGTTCCGGGAACGCGTACATACCTATGAACTTATGTAATCGTTAAATGGACGTCAATTAAAACATTCTTTATTTTTTAGTAGATTTTATAATCATGCCTTTCAAAAATTGTGAGCTTATAATATATAATAATACTTTTTAATGTGATGTATGTACAATGTTTTTATTTATTTTGTATTTGTTTTGTTCACAGCTGGAAAGACTGAAAAACAAAAATCAAGTGTTACGACTTGAGTGTGATTTAATGACGAAGCAAGTCGACCTTTATGACAATGGAACTGGTAAGATTTTTGCTATAAAAATTTATAAAATATTTGCCCCTGTTTTAAAGCCTTTTGTTACCGAATTCCTTTTTTGTTTGTTGTTCAGAATTTTTTGTAGACTGTGTAATTTGAGGAATATTTTTTGATCCAAAAACTACGCATTAATTACGGAGGGTTTTCCCTAGTTTTGAATCTGTACGTAAAGTATTCTGTTATTATTTAGACTGGTATTATGTATATAGGTATATGAGGAGCTTTACAAGTCTAGTGTTTAGGTAAAGCTGCTTACAGCTTACACCTTCCAAATTAGACAAATAAATTACAGAGTTTGCCCTGGTAAACTTGGGATTAAGATTGAAAGGGTGTTGAGTGATGTATAGCGTGGAGTTAGCCAGTTTATTTTGCAAAAATTTCATTCTAATTTCTTACATGTCTAATATACCTACGCATTTTGGTTGTTCTGGTTGGTTCTGTAGTGCCTTTGGGTGAAACGAGTGAGGAATTTTACCGAGAAATCAACCCAGGACAGGATGCCAACTCTCTCATATGGAGTATGTCTGCAGAAACGACGGCGACGGGTGGAAGGTGGCCACGAGGCAGTAGTGGTGGTGGTGTTCTTGGTAGTGGCCGTGGGAAACCACCTCCACGTCCGCCCCCGCCCCGAATTCTTCATTTGAATCCTCCGCAAAATCACCACACAAATAACAATAATAACAATAATAGTAATGACACCCAGTCTGGGGAATGGTGTTGCTTCATGTGTACATTCCGGAATCACCCTGACCTGGACCAATGTGAGCAGTGTCAAATGGTTCGAGTCAGACCATCAAGTAAGCCTTAACTGTACTATTGGGAGTCTTTGACAGACCCACATTTATTTCATTTATCATTTATATATTCACGCTAATATGTTTTACAGTATTTTTGTTCGATTTTGATCTCTGGTAATGGTAATATCTGTAGCTATTTCTTTAGGCTAGACTGAGATTATTATTTCTAGCATTCTAGCGCTGATCTATCTGCATTTCGCATTTTGATTTTATATGAGTCAAGTATTTGAGGAATTCTTTGGTTTTGGCAGGAATAGGTATGGATGTAGCTGTAGTTTATAAACGTATATGCATTTGAATTGAATTTAATTGAAAATAGAAATATAGAATCACCGATCACCGTCAATGAAATGCAGTGTACTGCTTGTAGGCGTGCGAAACAGAACTATTATTTGTATATTACGCAATCTGTCTGATCAGCTCATCTTCAGCGTACTGTATACGTATAGGTATGTAGGAAGGGAAGTACTTTGCTGTGCATTTGCGTTTGATTTGACTTGCCTTTCAATTACTTCTTAAACAGGGCGTGAGCAAAATATTCGTATCAGAGTAATCCGACGCCCAAACTTCAATTCGAATAACGCTCAGTCACAGTCCCAGCAAAAACCGGAGCATCAACCAAGACGTATTATACACTCCTCTTGGCTGGGGTGAAAATAATAATAAATAATTAAAGCAAAATATAAACTACAATGGACTGTTGGAGAACAGATGTGTAGCCGGCACTACCAAAGAAAGTTTTGATTTGATTTAAAGTCATGTCTTACCAATTTGGTAATTTTCAAAATCTTCTTTCCCTTTGAATTTTAAAACCTTCGTGTGCTCCCTTGACCCTTTGCCTTGGTTGTATAAAGTGTCAGATTTTAATAAGAGAATGACCAATGACCTAATGAATGCCGGTGTATCCTAAGTTGTCTTTGATGGAGCTTACTTACTACTGATTGCAAATTAATGCGATAATTTAGTTTATAGTTTTACGGAGTG
>JAQFZC010004413.1:0-16204 GCA_034695205.1 Dicyrtoma fusca | reverse complement strand
CAAGTTGGTCGGTTGGCAAGATTAAAGTAGGCGAGTTGGCCGTCGGCGAGTAGGCCGTCGGCGAATAGTCAGTAGGCAAATAGGCCGGCTCCCATTCGCAGTGGATGGGGGAATAAAAAGCCTACATCCGTGTCAATTTGTTTTTTACGTAATCAGAAACACGAAATACGACAATTCTAAAGCCAAAAATTAAACCGCATCAATATCCACTATAAAAGTCGTATTCAGTGAATAGTATACAAGTGAAACAACAGTAAAGTTTAACAAGCTGAGTCCAAGTTAAAAATTTCTGTACTTACAAGTATACTAGCAGTGAATTACCAATATATGGCAGCCACCGTAAGATTTGCAGTTTCTTGGTTCTTATAATGTACCTTGAAGTAGCAGAGTAGGCGAATTCCACGTTCAAAAAAGTTAAAATCTGTGTCTTGCACCTACAAATAAAAAATAAATAATCAATACGAAATTACGATTTGTACCAAAATCAAAATCATTAATACTTTTTTCCAAATATTTAGTAGCAGAATAAAAAAGTGACGGGGTTTGTATATGCAAACAAACCCCGTTTCTGCTGGCTTCCTACCTTCCATAAGATTTTTAATTGTTCGTCCATTCAGTGGAAGGTTGTATAGTTCCGTAAGGGAATCTTGTATAGTTTGAAGGGAAATATTACTGGCACCCTGAGGGTTATTGATGGCTGCTAGAAGGATTTTTTCTTCTTGAAGATACACTTGTTTCAATTCTTGGAGCTGTCCCACCGTGAATATGGCGCCGCCATTTTGGATTTTGTCCTGCTCCGTCTTAATCATGTCATCCAAGTAGCGGATGAATGCATCATTGTAAGGTGTAATGGAATTTTGTTTCAAAAATACCGCGAATCTAGCAGCAGACTTGGTAATGATGTCCTGTTCTCCCTCATATTCTCTCTTTTTTTGCTCACACTGAGCCACGACGGACTTAAACGCTGCGATCCTCCCCTCCGTAGTTTGAATTTGCAATGCCACCTCCTGATCAATAGTTTGAACCGTTACCTGCTTCATTTCGTGGGTGATGCGCATATGGGTTTCCCATGAGTGACCGCATTGCTTACAATTAAAGTCCGGACCCATGCAGTCACATTGCCGGAGGCCAGGGTGGTTCTGCTGGTCCATCGCATCCCTGCTAATGCACATGCAACGCTCATGACAAACCTGCTTGTAATTGGTCCGAAATATTTGTGTTCCGTCTCTCATTTTACGCTCGGGAATCTTTTCCGTACAGTTTGGACTCGCACAGACCATCTTGGGATACAGAAGTTGGCAGAGCTCTAAGTTCACTTTAGGTACGTTCAATTTCCCCATCAAGTCATCCCTGTGGGCCACGAGGGTCTGGAGCTCCGTGGCACAATCAGTGAGTTTCGTCGCAATGGTCCATTGGTATTTTTCCGAGATGTTCACCATAAGTTTGGCCAGCGGCACAATGACCTGTCACGTGCTGTTCAAAGTGAGTGTGTCGGTGGTCTTGTGGGGTTTAATGCCCTCAAAGTACTTGATTAAACGGGCTGTCTCCTTTACGGACTCGGTCCAGCTCTTCGTGTAATCCTTTTGGACATTGTCATTAAACTTTTCCCCGTGCTTCACGGCGGCCAGGAAGCGGAAGGACCCACTCTCCACGCAGTAAACGTTTTGGCTTACCAGCTTCACTATTGGCTCGGACTTGCCGTCGTCATTGAGGAGTGCTTTCAGGGCGATGAATGTATCTCCGGGTCTGTTGAAGGTACTGCGAGCGTCGGTGAAACAGAATGCGATGTTGGCAGCAGCATCCCGGTGGAGGTGGGTGAGGATCTCTTTGATGAAGAATTCGAAGAGGACGCTGCTTTGGACAATGGGCTTGAGGAGGATGCAGATCCCATGGAGCTCACCGACGTGGGCGAGATGATTCATGATGTTTTGGAAGTTGAAATTGCCCTGTTCAATCCCGCGGGTGTCTCCGACCCCGGGGGTATCGATGAGTTGGACAAAGGTCCGACCAACCATAAATGTGTAGGTGACGGGGTGCTGGGTAGCCGATTGGCCGGAGGAATGGACTTCGTTCGAGTCGTTCTCCCCGACTGTTATCGGCACCTCTTCGTAGTTCTCTTTCATCATTATGAACTTGGAGGGGATGAGTACCTTTATTCGACCCCTTTTTGCATCTTCTAGTGTACTAAAGGTCAGGTAATTGGCAAGGCCATTGATAAAAGTGGACTTCCCCACCCCTGTTTCCCCCAAAAGGAGGATATTTATATGCTTGGTAGCCAGAGTCACTGCTCCATTGAAGTACTGCTCATGCTCGTCCACAGAATAGAACCCTAGAGGCGCGTCTCCATAGCCGGTGGCACTTTCGGATTCCAACGTGGACGCTGATGTGGGGACTAAAAAACAAGTTTAAATGTTACACCCACAATATTAAATTATTACCTATGTAAACTGAGTAACTACTTATAGCAGCCCATGATTTAGCTCACATTTACAGCTACATTTACGTATTTATTGTACTAGTAGTCTGTCTACTGCTGCTTTGCCTACTTGACCAATCCCAGACCCCCAGTGCCTACTGCCTAACCTCTATGTCATTTGTGGTCCGGCCTGTGCTAAAACATTATGGGGTAAATACCACTCGTTTACAGTACTTACAAGTATACCCAGCGTTGGCAAAAAGAAAACTAACCATTCGAAAAGGGCGCCAGCGCTAATAGATCATTGATTCATCATTCATCACTTAAATAACTTCAAATGGATATTTTAGATGTGCTTTAAACCAATTTCTGAATAAACAATAAAGTTTTTTGTTTGCACATTGCTAATAAACGTAAACTTTTAATTTAAAGCTTATTGTAGCTGTAATGAAACAGGCGTTAACTGAAAGGGTATAATCTCCTGCTATTAGTACAAACAATAGAAAAGACGCGCACGTAAGTTACTAACATTCAATTCTTCTAATTGTGCATTTACATTTCACAATTAGAAAAAATTTGACAAAACAAGAGTTGTTGACGTGTTATTGTGTCAGAAGATTTACCAGCATTAGTCAAGCGTTTATCCTCATAGTCCTTTGCAAACACTTTTAGATACGACTTGACAAGAATTTTGATGATGTGTGAATTTTCCGATTTCAATATTGCTTCGATTAGCTCCTTCCCAGCAGGTTTCTTCATAATGTTGGTATACAGGTAATAGTTTTTCTGAATAGGTGTTCCTTCGATTTTCTGAAAGAACATATAGTAACGGCGGTTCATACGGATCCCAATATGTAGGAATTTAAATGTAATTATTTACAGCTACTAATTTACAATGAGCTTACAGTGATACTAATTTACAAATTAATTGACTAAAGCTTTCGGAACTCACAAACTGCTGGAACTGATTTTCAGTCATGACCTTCAAGGCAACCAATGTAACTGCAAAAGTAACTTCGTCAGTCGTTTAGGCACAAACCTCGGTTAGTACAGGCGTTATAACAGCCTTTAACCCAGAACTGTCCAACTTCTTTATTAATTCTATGATTTTTAATTCCTTGGGATCCAGTACCTCCATTGTTCAGAAGACTGAATAATAATTGCATTTCTAGTTCGTTAATAAAATCCAATATTACATAGGTAGTTGTTGTTTGAACACTATAATTTCCATCAGTATCTGAGTAACTAATGCACTAGTGAGGTGATAGAATGATAATTTTGTAAGTTGTAGGTTGGATGTTAGGTTTGTCGATGATTTAGTTCTCACTACAAAATGAAAACCGACGAATTGAAATAAATGCAGGTGTATCGTTAAACTACTGTAACTGTTTAGTATTAGGGAACAGGCACCAAATCTAATGTGTTGTGTTGTTAGGATAAATTATAAGATTAGATAGTGGAAAATTATTAGTCGGCAGCTCGGACAAGATATCAAATTTATCAAATTATTGTTGTTTATCGATACTACCTAAGCCCAATTTTTTAAAAACATACGTTAGGCGATTAGTTATCATTAGTGTTACCAAGAATCAAGCAATTGTAAATGGACCACGGATCTAAAAAAATAAAAAATAAACTATCCTGAAGCAGAAAGGGATCATGTGATCAAAGATCTATTTCTGCTTAAGTTGTTAATTTCAGTGCAGAAGATAGTACACTTGTCTGAATATAACTCTGACTGTATCGCTGCTGTAAGTATGACGGTATTTGTTTAATTAGTTCTGCCATGCCGGGTTCAACATTATTGACATTATTGATTAAATGCAATTCAAATTATTTAGCTACTCGTAGAAATCTCAGATGAAGCCTTTAGAGTGAGATGATGATCGTAGTACCCCAAATAATCTAAATTAAGAGTATCTAATTTAATAAAAGTAATTACATAAGCAATACATAGTTATAAGTATTATTATTTTCGTTGTAGCTTATTACTTATTGTAATTACAGGTATAGTTTAATTTATAATACAGTCTGCTTTAATTATATACTACATATATTTAAATTTTAATATGCATAGGTAAGTATGTAAGCGTGGGTACTACTCCCTTTGAATAGGTATGTACGTGTGTCCGTTGTTCATATTCAAATTGCATATAATAGCAGTTTTCCTAATGCCTGTTGAAAAGTTGAAGGCTAAATTCTGATTTATAAGCGTAAGGGAGCTGGGGGTAAACAAAATGGGCGTCCGTTTTAATTTTTTTGTCTGTAAGCCTGTACACAAAATATGAAAGAGTAATGAAACTATTAACAGTCTTAATATCTTTCATTTGGAACAAAATATTTCTCAAAAATAAAATTAGTGATGCAAGATTAATGAAAACATCCAAAATCACCTGGATTTTGCTATGTGGGGGTAAAAAGACTGACCCGCGGGAGTAAAAAAAACAGCTGTTTTAAATGGTGAAAATCAACGGTGAATCATAGTGCTTCATAATACGATGATTTCTACATCAATTTTAAAAACTACTTTTATTTAACAAGTTTTTGCAAAAAAAGTACAAAAAGCCCTTAAAATTGAAAAATACACATTGCTGATTCCTCCAGTTGGTTAAAATAGCTTATTTAAAGCATTTTGACGTCTTATTTCAACTTTCAGATTGCTGTTTTTTTACCCCCACCCCTGTTTTTTCTGTGCAGTTTTGGAACATTCCTAAACTTAGCACTACTTTTTACCCCCCCCCCCCCTTATACATTATTAGTAGAAATACTTGTAGGTTAAAAAATAATGGAAAAAAAACTATACATGACATCTAAACTATCCACCATACTGCTTTTTTCACGTTTTCATCAACCAATCCATTTATCACTCGATCGGCAGAAAGGCAGCCAATTAAATATCCGGGTTTCTAACTTAAAAGTAAAGTACCTATGCATCTACTAAAAGTCCCCCCCTATGTACCTACATCCTGAAAACGAGAAGACCTAGAAAAACACACCAAATTCATTGATTTTCATCATTAGTAGTGCCTACAAAAGATATATTATGTAATTAAAATATACATAAATCACAAAAATACACACTGCTCTAACGGACTCAATCGCTGCTTAAGATGCAAAATGACGAATATCCATAAAACCTCGAAAAGGGTACACAATTTACCAGTTTTCTTAATATAATCATTTTTGACCTATTTAGAACTGCGTAAAAGCTAATTTTTGAACTTTTTAAACCACCCAAAACCTTGATTTTCACTTTTTCAAACTATGCAAACCCTCGATTTACACTTTTTCAAACCAAGCAAAACTGGATTTATACTTTTTTGAAGTATGCAAAGTCTCGATTTGCACTTTTTCAAAACATGCAAAACTTGGATTTCAATACACGATTTATTAGCGCCCATACTTAGATAAGTGTCGTAAAAATGGCGAAATTTTGAGTCTTATTCTACTTTTATGAATGCCCGTTGTTCACGACGATAAATTCAGCGGTGTCGTGACAGACGTTAGCGTTAATAATTTGCTAGCTGCAAATTATTAAATAAAGCAGAAATAACCGAGCTGGTTATTATTAAATAATTAGGTAGATTTATTATTCAGAAATAGCACATTCAAAATAATAAAATAGCAATATCATTTGATCTCGGTTCACCGCAGTGAAATAGCAAGGTAGAGAAAGAGCGTTCTCTCAATAGCAGCGAGAATATTAGCGAGGAGTAACAATGACCATCCGTCACACTCCAATGCCAATAAGGTTCTGATCTAATCTGTCTTCAACTTCCAGTCCCATCGTCCAATTCCTCACCGTTCATCGATAGTTTCACTAATTTTTATCACTTTTTATCATTATTATTACTACAACTTGTTTATTCGAATTTAAATAATTTATTAAATTATTGTAGCTGCGATGCTCCTGTTGCGCTCGGTAACACCCGTTATTTGCATCTTAAGAAGTGATCTATGTAAGAATAATGGCAATAGTAAACTCGTTAGCCGAACCATTGAAATCGATCATGAAAGCTGAAACGAAAAGACACCGCTGACAAGACAAGCCATATCCAGATGTCAAAGGTCAAAAACACATTTATTCAACTTAACCTTTTATGCATTACCTATACCTTCATGCTTATTGTTATATTTTTGTAGAGCGTGATTCCGTGATGGCTGGCTACACGATGCAATGTTTAGCATTAAAGTTTACATAGACGCTTCTGTTTCTCTTACCCGTTTTACGTCTTCCATTACTTTTTTACTGTCCTTTCTGCAAATTTTCTTAGGAAAGGTAACGGTGACGGTGTGTAGGTAACTTGAGCTTGTATTTACCCACGTATGCATCCGTTAAAAAAAGGTATTTAAAAACACAAGGACCGAAGCTCGACTTTATAGTTTATTGGCACGTGATTTGTTTATTTATTCACTCATTGTAAACCTTACAGCATTTTCACAGGATGCACACACGTTTATATAGCTTCTGCCTAGTAATAATTAAATGTATGTCTTTATGTATATAATTACAAGTATAGTAAATGAAGAGGCTTCGGTATTCTAAACTTGTAGATTAAACTGTGAGATAGCAAATTAAATTAGCTATTTTTACTATGCAAAAATCATACAGATGGACTTATTTGTACAGATACTGATAGTACATATATCTATCAACGCTCGTAAAGTGATTTGTCATTTATTTTGTAGAGTAGGTATAGCTATACCTACACGTTGGTGTACATATACGAAATATTTAGTAATAATACTCTGTTTTATGTATTAGCTTTAGAGTGAACATCAAGATACTCAGGTGAGAAAACAAAACACAAAAAGATAAATAAATTATGGTAATCTTAGGTTCAGTCTTAGTAATTATACAAAAAACTCCTGTAAAAATTCCACACCCTTCAACAAAAAGTTCAAAATTTTGAAGTACAGTTATACAGTATAGCACCAAATTGTTTTGCAATTATGTATTGTAATAATAACAAATACTGTGAAAAAACAAAACAAAATTGAGTTTCAAGTTTAAATCTCTATAAAGAGAGGGTCATAAATTACGTAGGAAACTTGAATTTCGTATCAAAATTGGTATGAACTTAAATGGAAGCTTCATCAATGACAGAAATGGTTCGGAGGGTTGCTGACTGTTGTGGCTGTGAGGTTCGCCGTCCTCGTCCGTTACCATAGTGACCCGGATATCCATGATGGTGCATACTTCTAAATGTTGGGATTGACCTTACCCCTTGACCCTGATGAACAACTCCTTCGGATGATTCTAACACACTACCGCCAATAGGAAATAATCTGGACGCTCCGCCCATCCCTGCCACCCCGGTCGCGAGCGCAGCCGCAGTGGCACCAATCCCGGCGTGCGCATGCGCGGTCGTTACTGAGGGCAGACCGCCTGGCTGTTCTCTCTGCGGACGGGCAGCGGACCAGCGACGAACTCTCCGATTCGGCTCCAGCATCCCTGAGAAAGTCCCAATGTGGTTGCCACCCCCATAGTCCGGGTCATATTCGGACACCAAGCAGTTCTCTACCTTGTTACAGGAAGTGATGCAGTCGGCTCCAAAGTACTCTTCCCACTCCTCAAAGTAAATGTCCTGGAAGTCAATGTCCGCCAGACCCTCCTCGGAGATGCAGGTTAGTTCCTTTAGCATGTTCACAGAGGGCTCCAGATCATCCTGATTCATCAGGTCGTGGTCGCTATGGTGACTGGAGTGGTCGTGCTTGGAATTGGGGGAGAGCTGCTCTGCAGGGGGGAAGGCGAAGGAAAGGCGACGCAACTTGGGGGATTGGGCACTTTCCAATGTCTCGCAGCTAAAATAAAAAAAAACAAACAGAAAAATAAAATGGAAAAAATTATCAAAAATCGTTTCGCCTTTTTGAGACGGTCATCTATACAGCTTTAGTAACTTTTTCAAAATGGGAATTTCTAGTTTTGAACGTTTTGAAAACGGGAATTTCTAATATTGATCTGTTTGAAAATGATAATTTCTAGTTTTGAATGTTTTTGATAATGGAAACTTCTAGTTTTAACCTTTTTGAAAATGGTAATTTCTAGTTTTGACCTTTTTGAAAATGATAATTTCTAAGTTCTGACCTTTGTGAAAGGCTGGTTTCTAGTTTTGAGCCTTTTTCAAACGCTAGTCTATTGTTTTGAAATTTTCGAAAGTGTTAGTTACTTGCTTTGAACATTTAAAAAAATTTTGTACAACTATGTTTCTAACCGTTTGGAAAAAGTTAACGGGTAGAATATAATGAACACTTTTGTGAAGGATTTTTTGATGGTTTCCAGTTTTGGATAGGTAGAAATAAATCGGGTTAAAAAAAACTGTAAACAAACTTACGTTTTAACTGAACTTTGTGTCTTCCGTCGTGAAAGGCGGCGCCGTCGCACATCCGTTAAAAACAAAACGACGGAGCCCAGAATGACAGCCAGTGCGGAGAAATAATAGCCACTCTTCCAGCCCCACTTAAAGTTAATGTAGCCTGCAACAATAGCAATCAGTCATAAACTAAATGTATCTGTAACTACTGTTCAAACAGGTGTAGAATGAGGTTATAAAGTTGCAGCGTTTACAACGCAAAAAAAAACAAACAATTTACATTTTTTTAAAAAAATTTAAATTTTTGATGGGAGGTCAAAGTATTTCAGTGAATTTAAGCACTGGTGAGTTACCTGTAAAAGGGACTCCCAGAATAAGGGGTATAGCCTGACTGCACTGAATGAAGGACCAAGCTCTAGGAAAATGTCGTGCACGGACCCTTTCGTAAGTGTACACTTTTAGGGCATAATTATAACCCCCTAGTGAGAAGCCATAAACCCAAGAAAAGACTACAAGGCCGTTGAGACCACGAACAGCTGTTAGCGTCAGAATTGCCATACCGCATATTAAACTTGCCACCTTCAAAAAATTAAAAAAACCAACAACAACAATAATTACACTAATAAATCCTAAAGTAGTACAGTAGTGGCTGTAAATATTAATTGAAGCTTCTACCTGACACAAGTACTGCTTTGAAACCCGACACTCCTGATTCTTCTGAATTGCGAGTAAACCAAAGAAACAAGATCCAAGTATCCAAGAAGCCCCCACATAGATGTGAAGTAGGATTATAGAGTAATCTAAGATTTTATTTTCGCGGCATTCTAAAACCTATAGAATTTATTAGAGCATAATTTTAATTGAGAAGCGCGCCGAAATAAGTGGAGTGAGAGGGGAAGTACTTTAGGAGAATTTATATGAATAATGAATTAAAGTAGCGATTATTTTTACTAGGTAAAAGAGTGGTGTGTTGATGCCGAAGGCCGTGATGGCAGCTGACAGAAGTAGAATTTGAAGTGTTTTACTTCGCAGGCAACTGAAATCCAAGAATGGAGGCTTATCCTCTCGCTTCTCTTTGTCTTTTACCTGTTGGAATTGGAAGCATTATTTGGTGTTTCATAGATCAAAGTTGTACTAACTTTCTCAAAAAAAGGAAGGCTTACCTTCCGCTTTTGATTTTTAAGGTGAAGGATAGCTCGTCTCTGCGGATGGTACAGGGAAGCTGAGCGATAGCAGGTCCCCAAGAAAAAGGTTAAAAAAATTGTCCCTGTCACCGCCTGTAAGCCCAAGCGCCAGCCTAGTCGACTGTTCTCATAAATCATAATCACATAGCATTTTTACTGTTTAATCGCTAAAAATTGTGCACGTTTTGAAAAATTGTGCACATTTTTTACAACTGCGCACTTTTTAAAAATTGTGCACGTTTTTGAAAATTGTGCACATTTAAACAAAATTGAGCAAATTTAAAAAAATTGTGCACATTTTTTAAAAAAGTTCACATTGTTGTAAAATTGTTTGCATGTTTTTAAAATTATCCGCCAAATCCACTAATTTGACATTATGTACCTGATCGCTGCATGGATGGATACGGACATGAGAAGGATGCCGAGACCGGAACCGGACACGACGATGATCTCAACAATTTCTCGTCGGCGCTTGAAGTACTGTCCCACCATCAGTGAAGATGCATCTCGAGTTAAACCCACGCCAACCCCTACGCAAGCCAACAGAAGTGAGAGCTGTTACTTAATACTTAGGCTATATTGCTTCCATTTATTGTACAAGTGTATTACTGTAATATGTATACATATGTATGTATATATGTACAGAGCTATATGCTTGGATATGCATATAGCCATCGCTAAGCGTTCATATTTTGTGCAAAATGTGTGCATTTAGGTATCCGCTTTAGTGGAAGTGGTAGGTAGTTTAGTGCTCATGTAAACAAGTGAATTAACAGTCTATAATTTGATTTTACGACTTACAAGCAACTGGTTCAGCGACTATAAAGTGCATTCCTTTTCCTTCTGCTTTTAATTCCCAGTTTAACCTTTTCAAAACGGTAGTACCGTAAATGCTCGATTAGAGCCCCAGTCTCGAATAGAGCCCCACCCCTAAGACCCCCCTCCATGGTTCTGCCATAACATAGCATTGTGTTATGCGGAAGGCAACGCAGGAATTTGGAATAGAGCCCCAGGGGCTCTAATCGAGCATATACGGTATATATCTAGCTTTGAATGTTTTTGAAAATGTTATTTCAGGTTTTAACTTTTTTGAAAGTATTCTTTATCAAGTTTTGATTGTTTCTGAAAATTTTGATTTTTGGTTGTGACCTTCTTGAAAGTGTTCAATACCAAGTTTTACATGTTTTTGGAAATGATAATTTGGAGTTTTGAACTTTTTGAACTTTAGTTACTGATTTTGAGCGTTTTTGAAAGCGTTGATTTCTCGTTTTGTCCTTTTTTAAAGTGCTAGTCACTAGTTTTAGCTGTGTTTGGAAATGTTTATTTCTTGTTTTGACCTTTTTTAAATTGTTAGTTACTAGTTTTGGCAGCTTTTAAAAATGAAAATTTCTTGTTTTGAACGTTTCTGAAATGCCAGTTACTAGATTCGAAAGTTTTCAAAAATGTTGATATCTTGTTTCTCTACGTTTTGAAAATGCTGGTTAAGCTAGTTTTGACAGTTTTGAAATAGTTTAAAGCGAAATAGTTTTTTAAAGCATTCAGTTCATGGTTCTCCAGTTCCAAATAGGTTAAAACTAGAGTTCTGGCTTTGGTTTTGGAGGATTCCTCGTTTTTCACTAACTGGAGTGCATTGCATCGTGTAAAATGTGTGTAATTTGTGTGGGATGGTTTTAATTTTAAATGCGTGTGTACCAGACTAAGCTGATAGCTAAATAAAACTAAAGTAACTCTCTGGCTTACAGTATTTGTGCAATAAGTACACTAATATTATTGTAATCCCACTGAAGACTGAAAATGTACAACAAGTGCATGTGCAGCTCACATTGATTAGGTCTTTATCGTTTCCATCTATCGCAATGCTTTGTTTTAATTAGAAAGATTGACTTCACTCATCCAAGTCAGTCGGCATTGGCACTATTGCTATGTGATGCCTACACGTATACATTGAATAACATGTTAATAATATGAATAAAGTGGATCTGTGAATGAATCACGACCCTGCTGCTGCACTATAGAATCTTCCCTGAATTCCAAATTGGCACGTAGTACCAGAATTTATAATTTATGAACCTCCATAAATTTTGTGCATGTACCGCCATCGTCCTGAAAGAAGTGGATCTTCCAAGTATCAACATACTTGACATGCTTACAGCCCTATAGATAATTCCTAGTTCTCAGTGCCAGTATCCGGAAACAATAAATGTCATATAAATCTAAATCTGAATGGCAAATTGACAATGGTGTGGAAAGTATAGAAATAGATCCTTAGCCAGTGAAGAATTACTTACAGGATAAACTTTATAGTATCTTTTTTTCATTTTTGCTTTCACATGTAAACTTACCGAGGAAAGTGCCGTAGCTGAAGAATAATTGATGATATTGAGACGCAAAGGATGTAAAGAGACAGCCAAGTGCGGCGATTAACCCACCAAACACGGCTGCTAACCTTGTACTTTTCCTCTTACAAATTGACACCCAAATCGGGGATAAAAAGAGAGAAACTCCCATGGAAATTGCACCCAGCCAGCCTGTAGATAGAAATTCATAATAATTCAATAATTTATTTTAAAACAATTTGATTAAGCAGATTTTTAGGGATGGCTACACTTAAATTAAAGCTCTGTTTCAAATTCCCTGGAAAATAAGGTACAAAATACATATAGTTGCACTGTAAAACTAATAGTAAAAGCCGTAGAAACAGATGCGCTACTGCATTAACCTATTCGAAACTGGGGAACTATAGAAAGAATGCTTTACAAAAGTGTTTAGTTTTATAAATTTACTTTTTCAAAACGGTCAAAACCACTGAATAACACCTTTTCAAAACGGTCGAAACTAATAAATAACACATTTTCAAAACGACCAAAACTAGTTAATAGTTTTTTTTCAAAATGGTCAAGACTAGTAAATAACACCTTTTCAAAATGGTCAAAATTAGTAAATTACACTTTTTCAAAACAGTCGAAACTAGTAAATTACACTTTTTCAAAACGGTCAAAAAATTATAAATTACCATTTTTAAAAACATTCAAAACTAAGTGTATTACGTTTCGAAAAGGTAAAGCTTTAAAAAACGATTTCTGCGTGGCGTTTGCAAAAAAATCGTAGGGACCTACATGCATTACAGGATTTGCTATTATTGCTATACTATGCATATAGGCATATTGCACTGCGCTTTGCTAAAAAGTGCTAAGCTTCTTCAAGAAAAACTTTTGTACCTAATTAAGCATTGAGGACAGACGACAGAAATGAATCAAATTATCGTATACATGCAAAAATTACTATATACCTATAGATAGCTGTATTATTCTTAGAATGTAACCGTAGCTATAGTGCCACTCAAGCCAAAAGTGCAGTGCGGAAGGAAAGCGCAAATAATTCTCCAGAGTAATCAAAAAATGTAGACATGACACATCGCAAAGCAAGAAGCAAGCAAAATCCAAGATCCGAAAGCCAGTTCTCAGTGTAATGCTATACAGTACAGTAAAAGTAAGTCGCAATGACAAGCAACAAAACTCGTGGAAATAATTTATGATACTCATTTGTCTTATTCTATCCGACGCTCATGTAAGGGCCCGGGTTGATTGTGTTTTGATTTGATTTGTGGGCTTAATTGAGGATTGAAAGTGTCACTTGGAAGTCAAATCAACATTTCTCTTTCATGCCGGATGTCACACTTTTTCCCTACATTCTTAAAGATTTTTTTTGTATAAATAATATACGCGCTACGGGTATAAATGTGCTTAAATACTTAGACGAAACATTTCCCAACGTTTTTGTTTGCTTTCGGTTGATAGCTATAGTGCTATGGATATATACCTTTTTGAAAGTAGTGAAAGACGACGTTGGACAGATAGAGTTGACTGCCGAGTGCAATAGCATGTGATGCGAGGGCACAGAAAGTGACGACCCAGCCCCAACCCCCTTCTGGATAGTAGTGCTGCTGCAATGTTCGCCACTCAGACCGCTTCTTACTATCACTATCCTGTATTGTACAACGATGATCAATGATTTTTATATTTAACAAAGAAATAATGCCGGATGGATTCACTACATACCGCATTTTTGACCTTTTAGACACCGGTGCTCAAATTGTGTCCAAGGCTCAAATAGTAGCCGGGTCAATAATCATAACCTTTTCGCAACGGTACCACATCTAGTTTTACATTTTTTTCAAAGTGTTAATTTACTGTTTTATCCTATTTTTAAAGTTCTAATTTCTTGTTTTACAACTTTTTGAAAATGTGAATTTATTATGTCGACCTTTTTGAAAGTGCTAATTTCTAGTTTTGAATCCTTTTGAAAGTGTTAGTTTATTGTTTTGGCCTCTTTGAAATGCTAATTTCTTGTTTTACAACTTTTTGAAAATGTTAATTTACTGTTTCGACCTTTTTTGAAAGGCTTAGTTACTGGTTTTGACTGCTTTTGAAAATGTTCTTTCGAGTGTTGACCCTTTTGAACAAGTTAATTTTTATAAAAAAAGCACTTTGACCATTTTGAAAAAAGAGTTATTTACTAGTTTTGACTGTTTTGAAAAAGTGCTATTCACTGGTTTTGACCGTTTTGAAAAAGTTAATTTATAAAATGAAACACTTATGTAAAGCATTCTTTCCATGGTTTCACAGTTGCGAATAGGTTAAGGGCAGACCATTTAAGATTTTGTAATAAACACCGGGGCTCAAATAGTAACCGATGCTCAAATACTATCCGATCAACCTGACGTGTCTTGTAATAGTATCTCCAGTGTCTAGAAGGTCAAATACGATAAGTCAGAGGTCAATTTTGCTTTTTCCGAAGTCAATCAACACAATTAGGTTTTGAAATTATATAGTTTGAACTTCCCGTTAAAGCCAAAGGCTAAAAAATCTGTCAGTCCTACAAATCAAAGTTTTACGGTACGGTACATCTGTGTAAACAACCTGGGACGACAGGGCAATTAATTTTCACTCCTAGCTTCATTAAGACGTGCCTAGCCTGCTATTATATAAGCTTGAGTATGTACCGTTCAAAGGTGAATTAAGTCATACGGTTTTAAACGGTAGTCCGTAGGGAAAGCCACGTGGACCCACCGAGCAATAACTCAATAACAATAAAAATATTTACCACAGCTGGCTTTTTAGCTTACAGCCATGTGTTTCCCTTACAATACAGATATACGTAGAAAAAACGGGGCGTATTGCTTCTTGCTTGGCTTACGTCTCAAATCAATCTCTGAATAAATTGGCAATTTATTTCGACATTAATATTTGATTTAAGACTAGAGATAAAACACAAACCAATAATCTAATGTAAATAACAAATATCTCCATTATTACATGGTATTACATCTAACCTGTTCCCTTTTGTTACTGTTATGATTAGGTAGCCCTGAGATCTTACTCCCAACCCGAAGCCCCAGCCCAGGCCCAAGTTTCCGTCCATGAAAGGAATCTCCATGCAATTTATTTTTTTGGGAAGCACTACGTAATTGACTTTGCTTTGAATTTTCATCCGT
The DNA here is from genome assembly GCA_034695205.1 of Dicyrtoma fusca. Classification (NCBI taxonomy): domain Eukaryota; kingdom Metazoa; phylum Arthropoda; class Collembola; order Symphypleona; family Dicyrtomidae; genus Dicyrtoma; species Dicyrtoma fusca. Next base: position 796 of record JAQFZC010004413.1, on the reverse strand, counting down.
TTTATTTTTCCCTTCTGGGCCGCCGTCCCCATCCATCGTCTGCAAGTCTTCTGGTTTTAGGTTTGGATTCTGAGACGCCTGTATACTGAGGGGTAGTTGGAGGTATGGGGCAGGTAGAGATTTGGATCTCCAGTTTTTAATTGGGACCTCTAATCCACCACCACCACCCCCCTCCGATGGGTCAGTCGAGACCGAAAGAGAGAGATCCAAGTCCCCCCCACTGTCCTCATTACACATGTCATTTTTATGACGGTGTCGACGATCGTCATTCCTTTGAGGGGCTGGTGAGGACTGACTTTGACTAGAGTTGAACTGGTAGTGGTACTGACACCCATGGGAAGCACTAGAGTCCATGTCAGAATCCAACAATTGACCACTATCTTCTTCCATTTTTGATTTTGATTAAAAAATTTAAAAATAACTAACGTTTCTAAAAGTGCTAATAGGAACTTTTATGGTTCATTTTTTGTATGTAGTAGTTTCACGGGGCATTGTAGAGTCAATTCTTTGTGTGTTTATCAATAATGTATCAGTAAAAGGCATGAGCCTCATAAACATCAATAATCAATACAACAACCAAAAACGTAGTATATACACTTTTGACTTTTGAGTCCACTCACGTGGCTGATTTTCAAATTGACTTTTTGATTTGACTTCCAGCAGCATCCCACCACCAATATCTTTAAGATGCTATGTAGGTATGTTGTGTTTGTAATACGTCATATGAGGCTATTTCGCGGCCATAGATTTTCGTTGCTTGCTCTGATTCTTGACCGTCGGGCTCTTCGTTGTACAC
>JAQFZC010004412.1:0-16206 GCA_034695205.1 Dicyrtoma fusca | reverse complement strand
TACATTTTGCATTGTAGAACGTGGTAGTCACACACTTGCGGAAGTACTAGCGTTTTGAAAATGTGCCAAACGCGATAATTACACGTTTACAAACTAAACAAAACAGGGTAGAGACTACCTACCTACTTGAACTTTCCTAACGTTTCTATTCAACGTGATAAGTGAGAAGCCCCTAAAAGTTGCTTGTGGTCCTCGGTGTTCGTTCTATGTTTATGGAGTGCAATTTATAATTATTATGATTGCAAGCAATTAATTACGTACGAGGACTTTGCCTTCCCTCGTATCTCATGACTTATGCATGCACGGAATGTGAGATATGGGATATGCGATGGAAATACCACATGTGACTAAGTGTACAGGGTACTATATAGAAGGACACTATACAGGCAGGCTATATCTATAGAAACTACAGTGTAGATACTGCATGTACAGTATAAAGATGTGTATCTTTACTTTCACAACTAAAACTACAACCATTTTATTAGCAGGCCATATTATATGGGTCGGTGCAGAGCTGCAGTAATAAATTGGAGGCAGTCTCGCTATGAAAGGCATAACTGCCTCTCCTTCTACAGTGCATACGGTGGGTCTATAGGCATAGGTGGGTAGATTGGTTCCGTGTGTCTACTTACCGAGTACATAGCACATTGTACTCCGTACAAGTAGGTAAAGAAATGAACAGTGTGCTTTTCAGTATGGAATAATTTATGTGTCCGAATCCAAATTCGTCCAACTAAATTACAAAGACACGCTCTCTGCTCTGACTTTCCCTTTGACTCTCTCCTGTGGTGGATTTTCCTTGGGGCCTGTCAATTACTACATTTGGGGAAAGTCAAAGTAGAAAATGCAAATTACTGTAAAATAGTAGGTAGCTGTTTAGAGCCTTTCTTGACATGTTTAAATAATACGCTTCGTGCCCCCTGTAGAAAGGTAAATATGTGTAGCTCCTTTGCCTCCTGTGAAAGCTCAAATACCTCTTTGAAAGATGCATCGCTTCTCATAGTTTGCACTGCAAAAGATGTAAAAAAGACCCTTTTCATTTTTTAAAATGTGCGCGTACACCGTATGAAAGCCTATTTTTTGAAAACTCTGTGTTTGAATTTGCAATTTGCAAAAGCTGTGTACATTTCATATTTCATCAATTTTTTCAAAGGAGGCATTCTAACGACTGCAATTTGCAAAAATTGCATACATGACATTTTTCACCTTTTTTGATACATGAATGGGTATACCAATAGACATTTTGAAAAAGTGAAATTATCACATTTTACACTTTTTTACAGTTGTAAATTCAATATAAAATGTCTTATTTGTAAATGTGTAAATATCACATTTCGCATTTTTTTGAATGATTACAATTTCTTTACTTTACTTTCTTTTAAAACTTGCAAATTTTGGCGCTTTTTTCAAGCTGTTTGCTTGTTTATGTCAATGCAAACCCCGTAAGGTAATATTTGGGAAGCTTCTTGAACGAACAGACCAATGCAAATAGGACGAAGGACGAAAGGACGTCCAAGTCCTAGTCCTGGCCCACTAAATAATTATGAAGTTTGTTCTCACCATACTAAATCATGCATATTTTATACCCAAACACAATATAGTAACTGCCTCGGCGAGATTCAGTACTAAATCCTAAAACGCACCACTACAAAGCGGGCTTAGAGCAAGAGCAAGAATTAAAATTTCCCTGTACAATTATATACAGAATAGTGGTACATTACAATTTGAGATATTTTAATGAGATTGGCTCCTGTGCCGGATCTCTCTGTATTTATTATTATTGCTACATGGAGTAATTATTACGTTTTTAATGGCAACTCTAGATCCCAACTACATATTTGGAATTGGCATTAAAATTAAGACCTGAACACACATAAACATGTGACTGTGATTGGGATAGGAATCAGACATAAAAATGTGGCTCTAACCACAGAGGCTACCTCCAGTACGAGACGGAAATACCTTGTGACGTTATCGGCCATGGGAGAAAGTGCGGTAAATCACTATATAGAGTGTGTAATTACATGCTGATCAACTAAGTGCAAATTTGAACAATGTGCAAATAAATGGAGCACCACGGAGACGGAGACTTATCAATGTATCAAAGTGTATACTATTCGGAATCACAATCACGATCAAAATCTTACAATTCAAGTCAGATTACAAGTCAGACGTCAAAGTGAAAGCATGGAAACGTATAGAAATACCTAATAATAATAAAAAGAAAATAGTTTAAACACTAGTCCACTAGGTATATATAGGCTTTGTACTAGGAACTAGGAACCAATGACCATGCATGTGTAGTTGAACTAATCGTAAGATTTCTAATATCTAATAATAAAATAACATTTCCTACAAACCAGAAAGGAAAATTCGTGTAAAATCATTTTTCGAGGTGACGTCTATGTCTGAGAATATCAGATTATGACTGTTGGCCAAAGGCAGATAGACGGAGAAAGTTAAGTGAGTTAATGGAGGAAATAGAAACTAAGGCGCAAGATTTACTTTGTAAAAAAATATCGATGTATTTCTATTTTCCACACACTCTCGGTCAGTCTTATTACGGTCGAGAGTCGGTGAAAGTCATGGGCCTGGAAAATATTACGTTGATTTAAAAGAATACTAGAAGAACCATCTCTAAAAATCTAAACGAGAATATTGCAGCGCAAAAAGACAAATTGTACTTTTATAATAATAGATGTTTTTAAAGAAAGCAAAACGGTATATTTTTACATTTTTTGACAAAAATGACATCATAAGTGAAAGTCTCTCTGTCAGACGCTCTAAAAAATAGAGTGAAAGCAAGTGTACCTTATTATTATTATATATAATGTACCATGCTATTTTTCTGTAATTATAGCTATTATTAGTATGGGGCCACATGTATAGTAGACACCTATGCGGCACACTTAATTTGGAGAAAGCTATAGTTAAAGTCGAACGACACTATACATACGTAGAAAAGAAGGGGTCGGCGAGTGTGACAAAACACAATGGATCAATTTTGCCTTGCGACAAATATGTCCGCCTGTACACGCTCTTAGAATCTACAGTATAGCAAGCGCTATGGCTTTCTCCTTTGAGTGGTACTTGGTAGTATCCACTGTGTACATCGTATTGAGGCTATTAAGGTACATTATTACTTTCACAACTTTACTTTCTGACTGCACCAAGAATGAATGAAAAAGCAAGAACCAAGTACCAAAATACATATAGAGATATTTATGCATGCAGTTGGATGTATTGTACAGTATGGAATTTGAGCGCTATAGCCTCAAGCTATATACAGTTACAGCAGCACTGATGTTCCTTATTTCACATTTCTCGTCCGCTCGGATTTTTTGGGGATAAAAAATACGAAAATATAAAAGAAGGAAGTCGGAGTGAGTTGATAGTTATGATGCGTATGATATATAATATGCTTAACTTAGGGTGCATATCTGTATAGATATATAGCTTCAGAATATACAAAGTACTCATGTGATATGAGTAAACATTCCTTCCAGTTTCACTTCCACTTCCAGTAGATAACATAATATAGAGCCTGGCAGCTGCTTTATGACATTTTCCCATCCATAAATGTAAAGTGTACAAATGCTTACATTTTCTCTATGGAATTATTATATGCTATCATGCCCACGTTCACATTGCTTCGCTTCACGTTATCAAGTCAAACTTAAGCCAAGCAAAACGCGACAGACAGACGATACAAGGAGACGGTGAAGAAGCTATTTGGGGAAAGTATCCTGTCCCGCATCGAAGCATTATGATTTGGAGGTTAAAAAAGATGCAAATTCTACTTTGTACCCGTTTTTGAAAATTGTAAATACTTGTTTTTACTATTTTAGAAAAAGCGTACATATCAATTTCTGTATTTATGAAAGCGTAAATTCTACTTTTACACGTTTTTGAAAAAGTGTGAATACCAGTTCTATTATTTTTGAAAAGTGTAATTCTACTTGTACACATTTTTCAAAAAAGGTCAATTCCAATTTTGATGTTTTCAAAGAATGAAAATACTACTTTTACCCATTTTTAACCTAATCGCAACTGGGAAACCATGCAGAAAGTGCTTTACAAAAGTGTTATTTCTAGAAACTAACCTTATCAAAAGGGGCAAAACTGAAAGTTAACATTTTCAAAAAGTTGTGAAGCATTTCAAAAAAGTCAAAATAAGAAATACGCACTTTCAAAAAGAAGTAAAACACGAAATTAACACTTTCAAAAAGATCAAAATAAGAAATAAGCACTTTCAAAAAGAAGTTAAACACGAAATTAACACTTTCAAAAAGGCGTAAAACTAGATAAAGTACCGTTTCCAAAAAGGTTACAACAGCAGTTACTAGCATTATATTTTGAAAGCTGGTATAGATGCCTTTTCTTCAAGCCTTCTGAAAAGTGGAAATACCAGTTTTACTGTTTTTGAAAATATGTATATAAATATCAATTGTACACATGTTTCAAAAATATTAAACGTGGTAATCACACTTTTTTGGAGCAAATGTGTAAGAATTTGATCCATAGACTTATCCCAGAATGCTTTTAAGCGACGATTGGACTTACCACGCAATGCCTCTTCACTTACGATAAGTGCGTATAGGTATATACATACATATACAGATATAAAGCTATATAGATTGCCGGCTATATACATAGCAATAGGGTTCAGCTATATACAGTATTAAATATGGTGTAACCATCTTATACTGATGTGATTGTGATTGGGAGAGAATATTGCAGGGAAAGATGTATGCTCCATCAAGATGCTCAAGCTGGGAAACCAAAAATGGGGGAATATTTTTGTAAATCCATTCAACATTTTTTTTGCTTTCCTTTTTCGATGCGTGCAACAAAAATGGAGAAAAAAACACTACACCATCTAATCCCTATGCATCTTGTAGAAAGTGAAGAACCTGCAGTGCATTTTCCCGTGCATCCTTTTCAATGTCCAGCTTTCACTTCAAGGCCATAGCGGAAGAAACAAAGAGATGGTTAGGAAATTTCCCACGAAAGATGTGCATACTTTCTCTTTTTTGAAAAAAACGCATGAAACTACATAAAAAATAAGAATGTAAATTTCCCATTGTCTGTTGTTTCCATGCTGTTTAAATGTGTGGGGGGCTCTCTACTGCAGGATTGTAGACTAGAGGTTTGAGGCTGGCATTGGCATTGGCATTGCTGTTGTCATGTCGACGTCCCATTGTTTTATATTTAGATGGCTCTGCGGCTATATCATTATAAAAATGTGTTGGCTATACATTACATATGTATACACATGAAAAAATAAATATGCTATAGGCTACCTTCTGCACCAGCACCAACCACCCGGCAGGTAGTACATTTCCTAGAGATTTTATAAAGTTAAGTCGAGGCTGAAAGGAAATCCCTATGATTCTTCTTGCGTCAAATGGAAAAGAAGAAAAGCAGTTTTCACATTTACATTCATGTATTTTAGTATACTTGGTTTTTCTCAAGTATATAGAATCCCCTTCTAGTATAGGTGGGATATATAGCCTTTCTTTATATTTACTTTATATAAAGATATGAGCAGGTTGATAAATAAGATGGAAAATGTGTTCTTCTCTCTTTGCGGAAATCTCTTCTCTTTGTTTTTATCACGTCTTACTCCCATGAAACGCGAACCAGGGAGCCTATAGAAGTGCAAGGGGGCACGCAGACATTACGTTACGTCTTTTGACAATACACTGGAAAAAATGTAAAAACTATCTTTGGACGACCTAAAATAGAGCAAATATACAATACGCTTATTTTTTTGTAAAACAAAAAGGATAAAACATGCTAATCTTTCCTGTACTATCAAAAACATGTCACATCCTTGTCTAAAACTGTGAAATATGATCACAAACATTTTTTTAAAAAAAGTGAAAAACATAACCTTGGCTCTTTTAAATGCGATCAAAATGAAAATCAAGCATCGTGACCAGCTTAAAACATTGTCTATGCGCTTTGAAAATGTGCTGGAAGTGATATATGCACATTTTCAAACGAAGCAAAACGACTTTTATTTACTTTTGTAAACAGGGAAAAACATAAACTGCACATTTATAATCAATTTATTGCCATATTTAGCAAGTTTGTCTATGCCACAGCTGCAGTAATAAGTGAGTGTTCCACAAAAACAAAAAGTCTGGTTTAGCCTGTACTTTATAAGTGCATATGTACCTAGGTAGGTAGGTAGGTACGTCCATGGGATCCAATGAAAAGAAATGAAGCGAGACGGAAACAAGTTTGCAATTTTCCCCGTCGACTTATAGATTGGGAATAGAGAATGGAATGGACTCGAATGGAAGACATGCTGGGATGTTCTTCTGCTCCATTTTATTTAGTTGTTCCTATTTGTAACTCATGATTGTTAGTGTGTTGCGGTTCTTGCTCCGTTTTTTTCCACGACCTTCAGCCTTCCTTCCTTCCTTGCTAGACACAGGGAGTGTGCAGGATGCATGGGAAGGGAAGGAACATCAGTACAAGGGAAAGTAGTGAAAGTACAAGGAAACAAGAGAGAAAGACATTGAATTGAGAAATGTATATAATTTTATCCTATTGATTTGGTTTCATATTGTTATGGTCTCCTTCTGAATTATTACATCATTTAATCATTCCGATCCAAACTTCCAATTGGATGGTACAACTGTAAAAAAAAATAGCACAAGCCCAGCATAAAAAACGATATGCATGGATTGTTATTGTTATTATAATTTTTTTTCGTGGTAACAAAGAAACAAAGTTGTATGTATTAAATGGAAAGGACAGCAAATCAAAATTCGAAACTGGTAGGCGGGGCAACCACAGGTGAATAGTAATTTGTTCAATTACTAATTCCACCCCGTGTCTTTCTCTACTAGAAATGTTCGCCAGTAATTGCACACAATTCACATTTAGAGAAATTGGAAAGTTTTGCTTTTACATGTACCAGTACCTTTGGTTACGCTGTAACTCCTCTAACCCATACTTTCGTTTTGCATATTTAAATTCAAACGGAAGATGGAATAATCAAGTGAAAGCAATATATGTTAGGTTCGAGTAGGCAAGTGTTTTAATGTGGTTGATATTTTTTGCCTGACATCTATTTTTATTTGACCCTCTGACTATATATCAACGATGTACGTATGAATGATACTGCTATGATTTATAGCTATAGTGTGGTCAGCTCTACCTACATACATATAAACATGGAAATGCGTGAAAGGAAATGGTAAGACAGAGTTTTTGGAATTGCTACACCGCGGTTTTTGTCTACGCCCCTAAAACACACACTAACGTTCATCCTGTGGTATAAGAAGCAAAGTGACGTTTTCATTTAATCAATAGGATCCATGGATCTTCTCCACTTTATCATTGGAAATGAATAAAAACCTAAATAAAGCTTCCACGGTGTTTATTTATCGCGCTTGATTGAGTTAAAACATATTCTCAAAACTGTATCAAAACTTTCTCAAAAACAGGTACAAATGTGTTCCACGCTTTTAAAAATGTAGAGTACATTTTAAATGTTTTTATAAATTATTATAAATGCTTTTAGTTAATTTTTTTTAAAATGTCAAAAACTTGGCACGTTTTCCGTTGAATAGGTTATGCATAATGCATACAAGTAAGTCACATTCCTTTATGTGTGCGAGCTCGTGTTCGTCAAAGGAATATCTTATGTAGTTGCGTCATTTTGTTTCATCGCACATGGAGTGAAGGCAAACTTGAAAATTCTAATGCTCACTACATAAAAATTCCTTGGCGCTGTGTGTGCTTCCTATGAGCGCGGGTTGTTTATTACATTATTTTTCTTACAGAACATACTCACAGTCATGCCATGTCGGCTCAAGCCAAACTAAACTAATCCGTACCGTGTTATTTATGTGAAAAAGTGGCCTTCGGAGCACGGTTAGTTTCGATTAAAATATACAACAAGGTTTTATACTTTCGCACCCTACATTTAATTCTAATCGTGAGTTGTTTTTGTAGTAGTAGTAGTACAGCTCCATCCATTTAATGATTGAACAAGCTTACTTATTTAATTATTAACATACTAAATAGTATAGCACAGAATAGTATAGTAAAATGAATGCTCCAGCCCAGCTTATTTTCACCCTGAACGCTGTACCTTGTTTAATTGCCCTTCATTACTTACACCTACAAAAATGTGGCTAGTTCCATTGAAAAAAAGCGCAATTTCATGGTTCAACTTTTTTGAAAGGAAAACTAGATATGTGTAACAGTTTTCTAAAAGGAGCTCAAAAAACTAACGTACATTGCATACATTCAAAGGGCATGCAGTCACATTATTTCTTTTACCATTGCCAAAGACAATGCATCTGCACTTGAACGAACAGCGACATGCTCTACATTCAAATACAGTTTGAACGCAAGGACGAGCAACTACGCGAGAAGAATTATTTTATGTTGGGAGAAAGTCAATTTTCTTACTATGTACTGATATATGGATTATATAGGAAGCTGGCTTTATGAGTCAAGGTATAGCATTGTAACTGGAGTAATGCCCTATATTGACTATATGTATATATGCATATATATATATGTTACCTAGGCAAATAATCATGAAATAACATAATCAAAATGATGGTGGTGTGATGTAGTGTGGTGTAAGGCATGAACCGGGTTTGGATAAAAAGAAAGTATGATGAACAGACGGCTGGGGAAGTAAGGAATGGGCAGTCTATTTGAAATTGCCACTTGCCAATTTAAATTTATAATGCGGACAGAATAGAATGTAAATAGAAAAGCGAAAGAATTGCGAGGAGCGAAGTGGAGATGAGCTAGGACTGGGGGACGAGAGAGAAAGCGATGCTGGTGAGGGTCTGGTGTGCTCTGGTGATACCTGGTCTGGCTTTGAGCTTCGTCTGCATCTTTAGCCTTCAGTCTTCACATTGTTAAGCACACTATCTGTATGAAAAGGAACCTACGAATAAATTCAATTCAATTTCAATGAGCTCTCTGAATTCTGCATGGTACTAGTTTATGCATGGCTGTATATAAAGGTACGGAGCTGGATGGTTACCTTCCCTAGGAGCCATGCAAATATTATGTGGTACAAGGTTTTTTTTTACAACCAATAGATCTTTAAAGCTTTAAAAAAATGCGCCTTTTTAAAAACAAATGCAGTTTTAGTTTTAGAACGTGCAAAACGGGAAATTAATACTACTTGGAAAGTGTAAAACGATGTCTTAACTCTGATGTATTGTGCATAAATGTTATTTATTTCTTTGTTAGACTAGCAATTCCTTTTAGTAGTACAAATCGTAGAAAATAATCTAAACAAATCACGTTTGTAATATAAAAAGGTGTAGAATACTGTTTGCATACATTAAAAGCAAAGAAAACAAACTATTTGCTATTTGCATCCCCATCAAGTCTACATAAATGGAAGGTTCCTGCGAAAAAACACTCACCAGCGTGCTATTTGTACACTAGTTGGACACAAGAGATATTCTCAGTGTTGACGGTTACGAAAGAAAATAGCAAGACAGCTAGTGAGAGTTTTTGCCTGAAGAGAGAAAGTGGAGAGAATTATTAAAGTAGCTATACATAATTTTCTTGAAGACGTTTTCTTCAAATGGAGACTTTCACTAAATTTCTAATCAGATTATGCATACGAGACAAGCAATATATATTTATACCAAATGCACACCCATACGAAGGGAGTCTATATCGTGTATAATCCTTATAGTCGCGTGTATCTATTTTACTCATGTTTAAAGTTACGTGCATATGCTGGAATGGTCCGACAATGTTGATACAGCGGTTTACTTTCACCGTCTGTTTTTGCAGTGAGTGCAGGACAGGACGAGGGCAATCCTAGCTTAACTATAAATACCTTCGCAGATACGTATTTTTATACATGTCAAATAGTAACGCATGCTTCATATAAAAGTATAGCCACTCTACGGAATACCCGGAACATAGATGCCTACACACAGGCATGGTCGCATGGGAAAGATCTTTGCAAAATGGAGCTCGGTCCTTCAATTTCGTCTGAGGCAAGGCTTATAAAAAGAACGCAAACATATTATTACGCGTTTTCTAAATGGGTAATTTGTAGGCACGACCTAAACAGTTATAGCTGTAAAAACAATTTTAGTTCGAAAAAGCGAAAAACATAATATTTACTCTTTCAGATGATACAACTTAAAATTAAAATTTTCATTTACAAAAAGTGTAAATCGTTTTTTTGTCATAAATACATGTATGTAGGAACTAAAATTTTTGTTCAAAATATGCCAAACGTAGATATAAAAGTTATTTAACGGTGTGCTAACTTGATTTCTACGCTTCAAAAAACACAACACTTATTCCAAAAGGTAAGAAAAAAATATACCCATACATTCTAAGCAAAACAACGTTATGTACAGTACTAGCTACAAAGTTTATCCATGACGTAATTATTGACCGGCTCCAAAGGAAGCTACGAGTGTGCACATCAGGAAAGTATAGGATAAAAGAAGCATAACGGACGCTCTCACTTCTTTCTCTCTCTCGCTCTCTTTCCTTCACTCACTCACTCTCCTCATCTTCTTGTCATTGGATTAGAAGCTAAGAAGAAATTTGGAAGTAGACTCACATCCTCTCATTCCCTATACATTATTTCTCTTGGTTTAGGGATCGTCCACATATTACTTCTGCACACAGATTTTGATGCTCTAAATGATCAGAGTTATAACAACATTATGGTTCTTGGTCCTTGAGTCGGGTTGTCGCTAAACATCGCTCTTTAGTCCTTTAAATTACTATATACATAATATATGGACGAACCCTCACAATTAGTTTAGCATACACATATACTCCGGCTACCTTTAGCGAGTCTGTATGAGTCGACGTTCATTTCCATTGACATGCATAAAGACGTAAATCCAGTAACTAATTCTTCAGCTCTACTGTCTTCGTCTAATGTCTATCTGTAAAAGTCTACTTTCTCCATCTCAGCGTCAACGAACTAAAATTATAGGCACACACTACGGTAACTGATATAGGTGTGACTACATATGGCATGGCTACTTACATTTCTGCTTCTACGCTCTGAGTGAAATAGCATCAAGGATTTTATGAAAAGTGAAAGTATTCTTAACTCATCCTGACTTGAGATTGGCTTAGCTTCTACTTTCAGTTCTACATGCACACTAAGTGCATAGCACCAGCGCCGACAACGTATAGCCCATTTAAAGGTGCCCAATTTTTATATAAAAGGGTATAGTTATAGCTACAGTTAGCTTTGACGAACGTAGGCACATAATAATCCCAGCAATTTTCTCAGCAGATTTTATATTTGGTGAAAGTAGATAAGAATAACTAAAAACGCTCAGTCAGTTTATATGGTAAAACAAGATATTTTGGGATATTTTAACATAGCAAAACATTCTACGGATGCACACGTTTTAAATAACTAAATTAAAGAGAAAGTTTTTCAAAATCAAGGATTTCAAAATACAAATGATTATATGGTTGTAATTAAAACCAATGTATATGTCCAGGGAATTTATCCTTGCTAATACAACTATACAACTCATTAGGCTTCTTTCAAAAGGTAGGTAAATACGTAATAGGACGTTTTTGATACTTTCCAATTGCCCTCAATTTAGAAATGGAAAATACTTCGTTGGGGCTGAAAGGCTTGAGCTATTATTAATATTTATATTAATACATTAAAGGCAATTTATTATGCTAAGATGATACCTTTCTACTCTGCTACTATAGCAATGTTAGGGCTAAAATTTTCATGCGGCTCCTGGTGAGTGCGGGTAATTTGATACTAATATGGACGCTTAGAGATATGTGCTACATATACATAGGTATATAGATACGTATTATATGCGTATTATCAGGGAATACGTGCTATGTGTGTATAGATCCTACGAAGTAATAATATCAGAACAATACTTTATTGAAATCAAGCCTAATGTACGTTGAGTCCTGTTTTTGGACGGCGGATGAGGAAGTTTTGACAAAGGAAGAGGCGGTGAGGAGCTGCAATCAAAAACAGGATGGCCATTAACTCCCACTTAATCAAATTAACAGTCTGTTTGACGTGTGGCAATAAGTTAAATAGGGAAGCCAGGCACTGACGTATTTATATTTCTATTATGTCCTTGCCTTTATATGTGCGGAACTCGGGTATAGTACTTTATTGGATGGACCGACTTGGAACTAACTTAAAACAGGGTTAAGAAGCAAAAGTAGAAATTACAACAATTTCTAACGAGAAAAGCAACGCATCTCTACAAACTATTAAAGCAAACTACAGAATATAGCGTACAAGTGCGTGTTCAATATAAATGTTTACTTTTACAAAAGTCTTCAAATGAATTATTTATCAACTTTTGAGAGTCAAATAGGCATGAAAACAGTTTTGTAGCGTTACAATTACAGACAGATAAAATTCTGCTCACTTTCTAAATCTGTCGGATAAGCATCACTTTGCCTCCTACGGCATATTTCGCACATTGAGTTTCGTGAAAGGGAAAGCAAGCCAGTGGAAATTAGATACAGTTGAGTTATATAGAGACAAATACTTTAATCCCACATATAGATCTTGTTTTTCCTTTTCCTATCTGTACTTGACTCCTTCCGCTTGTGCTTATCCTCGTCGGTGCGATTGAAATGCTGTTCAGAGTCCACGCAGACACAGTGATGGATTAGATTCAAACGATTTACTTTCGTCTATTCAATCTACCATGCATAATATCCTTTGGTCCCTCAATCTGCTTTCAACATGTTTTGGTAGGGTTGAGGTTCTACTGTTTTCAGTATGCGTATGGATATACATTACAGGGTTTCTACCCCTGACCCATTGTCTTTAGGACATAAATATGTACAGCCTTGTTTATCCTTTAATGTTCATTATGCCAAGACCGACCATTGTATCGAGTCCAGTGAAAAGTACCTAGCATAATAGTCTATATAGTCTCTCAATAGTTAAGCCTGTATAGGTATATCAGTATGTCGATTGGATGGCATGAAGTGCTCATCGAGCTCAACAAGGAACGCTTCCAGGAAGATTTCAACAAAAGCATAGACTACTTGACTTAAGAAGGAGAATCAAAAGCATGCAAGTTGTACATTGTGCATCATTTCAGAAACACGTCTATTTGAAAATTTGCATTTTTCTAAACACTTGTAAATAGTAATTTCGAAGAAAATGTAACATCTTTGTTATTTTAAACCTTTTCAAAATCAACTAAAAGCCCATTTTACAGCTTAAATTCGTTAATTCGTTAAACATTTGTTAAATATTTTTATAAATGAATCAATTTGCTTCTTTAGTATGAGTGAGGCCTCTTTCAGCTATGAAACTCCATGTAGTTGAACAAAATATCAGTAATAATAGTAATATCAGTGAGCTACTCAGTAATGATGCATATTGGCAAGCCAACTAATATGTATTTATGCACTCTAATAATAACGAGGGGATATGGATTGTTTGGTACGAAGGTGTGCTCGTACCAGGGGCACTCAAGTATAATTATCTATGTAGGTGTGTATAGCCATGCATTCTACTATAGGACAGATTCCTACTAGGTACATACTATATTCAAACTATACACTACGTGGCGATTATAACTGCGAGGTCGTTAATGTTGTAATCATCTAATCATCAAAATGAGCTACTGCTTTCCCTCACACTTGTTCCACTCTGTCCATATGTACTCCTGTGTGAACAGTGGGAGCTCATAGCATTAGCCACAGCAGCCACTGCCACTCCAAAAGATTTTCGAAATAGTAATGTACTTTGGGGCTATAAATATTTACTCACTGATTATCCATTTAAAGCTCCTGCTCCAACTTTCCCGTTGGCCTCATCATCATCCTCAGTATCATCATCATCATCACCATCATCGTCGCCCTTCCCTTTATTATTATTTCGGCGTATTTTATCTCTTTGCAATCGAATCACTGCACCATCCACCCATATATCCATCCATGCATCCTCTACCACCATCCATCTATGTAGCAATCGGGTCTCTTGAATTATTGCGTAACTACACTTTTCACAAATGCACCCCATCCTATCCTAAGGCATGGTAAACACATCAAAGTTTTATGACTTGTTTTGAATTTAAAGGCTGGTAATGGACAGATGCACAGATTTACGTATATGTGCATATAAGATTTTTTATGCATCTTTCAAAAAGTATTTCGACATACTTGGGGTGTGCAATAAATGTGAAAGCGATGCACAAATACAACGATTATTTTTAAGGACTATCATAATTTTAGATGAGACGAGATTTTATGAAAATTAAAATGCGTTCCTTAGCTTAAAAATGTTATTAGTGCACGCGCCACTGTAATTACTTTAGGTAAGGCAAGATGCAAGCCAGAACGGCTCTGTGGTGAATTGTGGCTTGTACAATGCGATGCTTTCAATTTTATGAGAGATGCAATGCAATGGAGGGCTAAGAAATGTCCATAAATTACTTTACACTTTTTAAAGAACTGTCACCCTAGCTTGTATCTATAGTCTCTAATGCTTTCACGAGGTCTGTTTGTATCCTTCCCGTCAGGGAGGATTTCTTGTAATTTATGGATAGCCCCTAACTAATGTCGATAATGGGTTGCACATTCAGACTTTCCGTAAATTTAGAATTCGACTTTCCCACTAATGTGCCCATCTCCTCTGTCACACTCTCCCCAGTTCCTGGCGAGTACAAATTCCGATACAATGAGATGATAAATAGCTATATAGTATAGCTATTGTGCTATAGCTATACGTATATGTCTATACCCTATAGTGCATAATGGCGTTGTTGCACTGCTACGAGCGCTTAGGTAATAGCTATAAGTAGTAAAGTAGGAAAGTATGTTTTGATAATTGAGGGGAGGCATCCACAATCTGCCCACTCACATGAAATGACCGTCCATTGTCCATGAAGGATGTGAAATATGAGCTTGCAGAAGCCATTTAGGGCGCACTGGAATTTCTGCAAATATGAAAGACAAAGTGTTGAAATAATTCATGAAGGTGATGGCTCACTTAGACAAGGACACTTTTTCAACGAGATGATTTATTGTAATGACAATTGTCACAGTCATAAGAACTCTGAAGATGACGATGACAATGAGATTGTCAATCATTAGTGAAAGCCGAGGAGGCGGTCATATGCTACGTCGACAAAACATGCAATCCTTCACAATTTGATCAAACGTTAACAAAACATGCCTTAAAATATTGCTTTACTTTTATTCTTCGATTTGTTTTATCTCCGAAAGTACTGTCTGTGATGTCATATTTGCAAAGCCCATAATTATTTTGTTTTTGCCATCACGTAGAAATCGACAACATTAAACAGGAACTCGCAGTTGTATTCAGTCCCATTCAAAAGTGACAGTCGCCCATTGACAGTTGACAGAAATTGCTTCGTAACACTGACATACTGATTTTTTCAATAAACCGTAGTTAGAGTTACGGTGAGGGTAAGTAGAAAGCTGTAATAAATTATTTGTCGACTTACTTTTAGTAAGGTTTCTTGATTTGGAAATTAGGTTTTCGAATATAAATTCCAGTACATTTTTCATTTATATATTGTAATTGTATCGTCGTTTCAAATGAGTTTCAGCAAGACTAGGTTACACAGCCCCGACAGTTGCAATGGCGCCATTCCATTTAAACTGGTAAAAATTATGAGAGAAAGCAAAGTCGTAAAAATGGCTTTAATGTGGTGGAATTTTATTTTCATTAGCTCTAGCTTGGTAGCTGGGATTGTAAAATATAGTTTAGTAGTGGAAGGACTGGTACAATTGTAGATCTGCAAAGTAGCAGTACCATAATTGCTGTATACATAGCTCAGTATTAGTATTGTGTAAGTCTGTATTTCCCTGTATACATAATTACACCAATAGTTGGAACGTTTTTATCTACCTTCTGATATAAGGTAGATCATATTTTTTGAATAGGTATATGTTCGCAATGGTTATTACGATAGCTTATTTAGTCCATATATTTCCTAGAGAAATTAATGGAAAAACTTACGCGAACGTCAATGTCAGGGCATTATCGTTATTACAGATATATACATATACAAAATGTAGCAATTACAACTGAGCCCAACCTAAGGCGTTTCTCTATACTATTCAATCCATCTTGACTTCATATATTGCTTTGGCTTTGACTTTGAATCGGTTTCGCCTTCAAAGTTTGATTGCCTCTGACAGAGTCAGAGTCAAATGTTAGATACTAATGCATTA
>JAQFZC010004411.1:0-16207 GCA_034695205.1 Dicyrtoma fusca | reverse complement strand
TCTTAAAATCCTACCGTCGAACACACGTGAATACATACGCTCCCTGATTTGGGGAAAAACATCCTTCTATACCTACTCGCATCGTACAAACATTTACACATAACGAGTGCCTATGTACTTAACTAGGTATTTAAGAAAATGCCCAAACGAAAGGTGCTATTTAGGTCTGTCGAAAATATGTCAAAGTTGCTAAGCATTTGTAGCTTTTTACACTGTAGAAACGTGCTTTGGTTTAAACTCTATATTTTGTCTCGTTTTCTTAACATGGAAAAAGTTGGCTTACAATTAGTAGTCTTTTCGAAAATGTGAAACTGTCAAAGACATTTTTTTAAAGTAGATGAGTTTTCGTTGATTCTAGTTTTTCAACGTTTTTCAAATCGCAAATAACACGTTTTGACCTTTTCAAAATGTGAAAATATTCCGTTTATCCTTTTTTACAAAGTGCATTTTTTAAGGTTTAAATCGTTTCAACACTTTTTAAACGGGAATATTGCGGTTTGTCCTTTTAAAAATGGGGAAATATCCCATTTAAACTTTTTTACAAAGTGAATTTTTCAAGTTTTAAATCGTGTCAACCTTTTTCAAAAGGCAAATGTAATGTTTGGCACTGTTTAAAATGTGAAAATATCACATTTTGCATTCTTGACAAAGTTCTTTTTTCAAGTTTTAAATCGTTTTAATACTATTCAAAGCCCAAATATTACGTTTTGCCCTCTTCAAAATGTGAAAATATCTCTTTTAACCTTTTTTACAAACTGCATTTTTCAAGCATTCAGTTTCAATGCTTTTCAAGCGCAAATATATCCCACTTTGCTCTTTTAGAAATAACAAATAAAAAACTGTTTCTACAATGTTTTGCCCCTTTAAAAATTTTTTAAAAAATGCACGTATAAGAATTGTTTTTACAGTTTTTAAAAAGTACAACAAAACTATCACTAGCTATTCTAGCTATGTACATGCATTATTTCAAAAATTTTAAAAGGATGCACATCACAGCCACATTTTTTACTTTTGCGTATACTAAAGTGTGTCAGCTAATATCACGTTTTCCTCTTATGACAAAAACGACAAATACACAACTTTAATATGCTCAGTAAATAGTAAATATTATGCACATCTGTTTCTCTAGTACTATATACCTATATATACTTAACAATTTTTCCTAAAGTATTCCTGGAACACACTGCACTGTCATAAATATGTACAACCACACGCCTATGTACATACCCTGTACATGCAGCAGCTGGCAAATGAATGAGCCGCGAAGATAAAAATGAAATACGGATTTCCATGGAGAAAGTTATGGTAAAACTGAATTGAAGGGGCTCTATGTTTTTAGGTAGGAAATAGCTATACATTACACACAGTTGAGGAATTCAATGCAATACAATAATGCAATGCAATGAAATCCTAAAAATGAAAATGAAAATGAAATGCTGGATAATATGGGGGGAGTGGGCTTGGGCTTTGTACGTGTAATGGGTAACGGTGTAATGGCTTCCTATGTACATACATGAACCAATTTGAGGGGAAAATATTAAATTATACTACGGCACACACACACTCACACTCACACACTCATTTTTGTGAAGGAAAAGACTAAAAGACGAAAACATAAAAATATAAAAGAGTCCGTGAGTGATCCGGCGACACGCTTCCTTTTCCCGTCCAAATCTAAACACGAAAAATAAAAATAAAAAAAAAACGAACAAGAAAAAGGAAGCTAACGATGATATGATGATAGTATCTGGGAAGCCATTTCTGTCAGCTAAAGCCTCGTAATTCAAAACCCACCATTAACAACAATACAGAGTGCTATGCTTTGCCATGCTATACTGTGCTATGCTTTGCTATGCTATGCTCTGCTATGCTATGAATACTACAAAGTAATTTCGACTTTTTATTTGTACACCACCAATAATCTGGAACTGGATCTGACTTTGGATCTGTGTGTGTGTGTGTGTAAGTAGTATCTGTACTGTTCTACTATCTCTCTGGTTTAGCTGTAGTTTTTCTGGATCCTTTTGTCAATAATAATTGCTGTCATGTCAATCTTTTCATTTCCAATCCCGTCCCGGACCAAAGCTCAACGCAACTCAACTCAACTACACTCCATCAGCATCTGTGCTCCGCGACAAATTGATCTTCTTTGACTTCTTCCCTTGTGTAATAGCTCTGGGATTATTTGTTTAGGGGCCTTTCAATTATTACGTGGGAAAAATACAAACTTGGCTAATTTATAGGAAATCGCTGGCGTACATACAGCGCAGTGTACAGCGTAAAAATGTATACTGTTTTTTGTTTTTTCATTTTTGAAATACCTCACGCAAGATTTTTGCTGCTTTTGAAAATGTGCTTAAATTATATTTCGCACGTTTTCGAAAGTGTAAATATTGGGTTGTGCTATACTTTTGAAAGAGTTTAGTCTCATTTTTAACACCTGTGGAAACGTGCATTATTATGCAATGGCTTTTTGAAAACGTTGAAGTCATGTTTTACAATCTTTGAAAATGCATATATCATGTATTGGACCGTTTTTAAAACACTGGTATCATATTTTTATACTACCGAAATTCTGTAGTTACAATGCAATGTTTTGTACCTTAGGAAAACAAAGTTATTATGTTTTGCAGTTTTTGAAAATACATAAAACATATTTTGCCCTTTTGGCAAACATCAAAATATCGTTCTTAAGCCTTTTTTTGAAAGTTTAAATACCTTATTTTGCCCTTTTTGAAAGCACAGCTATCAATCTTTGCAGTTTTTAAAGGCAAGATTATCATTTTTGCACATTTTCAAAAGCGTGAATTATCATATTTTCGTAATTTGTCCTTTTTGAAAACCAAGAATCACATTTTTAACATTTTGAAGTGAACTTGGGCTCATTTTGTTCATTTTTTGCAAGCTTGCGTATTTTGGTCTTTGTAGGTAGGTACTTGTGGATTCAGGAAAATTTAAATACCTATCAATCAACAAAGCAATGCTTCTACTTTTAAAAACTAGAAAAAATTTACATTCGAGGATTTTCTTTGTCAATTCAACTATCTTCCCCTTTTGAACGGACGTAAAAAATGCAAAGCTCCCCCTCCTTCTTGTTAGAATTGGTCATTACCAGTGAAATAAAAAAAACGCCCGTTGATTTGTTATAGTTAATGTAAATGGTAAATGGGAGTCAACTTACTTGCCTCGGCTGTACTGATAGCTGTGTTATTGTTGTACATTGTACATAGCTGTTATTGTTGTTAGCGAGCAAGTCAAAAAATAAATTGTCAGCTGATCGTTTCACAGATAAATGGATCTCATCTGATGGACGAGGACAGGACGGGGAAAAACGACCCGAAAAAAAAACGAACGGAACCAAAACAAACTAAAGAGAAACAAAAACTAGGTACATCCATACCAAATACCAAGCAAACTTATGGGAAGATTGAAGCTGGCCGGGCAATCAGTAATCAGGAATCAGTAATCAGGGGCAGGCCTCTACAGAGTCCGTTTGTCTGTCTCTCTGTTCTGTGTAGAATTGTGGAAATTAGTAAAAACAGGTTAAAAAAATGCAAGTAAAGTAAAGACAGATTTATTTGGTCGGATTCGGTGGACAGACTTGCTTGCACACTGGCTGACTGCCTTATAAGATCATGATAGTAAGGATGATGCACACACAGGGTTAATTTATGGGACGATTCCCTTCGATACTATCACAGAAGTATCACATTCACATGGCGCGTAATGTTGCCTTGGGTCCGGCGTATATAACTCAGCATTACGAATATTAGGAATTACGGGATATTTTATATTTATACGAGTATTAAATCCTTCCCCTTATCATATCGTTTTACGATTACGACCAGAACGACCCGACCAGTCCATATTATGGAGATGCGATGACTGTAGACAGTAGACGGGAAGATATTACTACAAGTTATAGCGTCAACTTTGCTATACATATATAAGTAGATTTTTAGTCTAGGCATTGCTTCTTCTGGTCTTCTGGTCTTCTGGCTTGGTTTTTTGGGATCATTTCAGTTATTACCATGGAAATGGCATTGAAGCTTCAATGTTTTAAACTCGGTTTTTAAAACAAAATTTTGTTAAATTAAATATAGATTGTATGTATGTCCAACTATTTACCTGCAGAAATAATTGTTGTTAAGCATAACAAACTGTTTAGTTTATTTATTTCAAAACATAATAAATAGTAGAAGTGGAACGAGGAACGACGGACCTACGTTCTGCCACTGTACCAACTCCAGTGAGGTTTCCACTAAATGGCTTCGAAGTTAAATTTAAATTTTGCTATTTATTTAAAATGCAATACTTTTTGATTTTATTGTAAAAATGTTTCAAATTCAAGATGCACGTAATAGAAGGTAAATACATCGTTTATCATTGCTTGAAAAGAGTTTCTACCGTTTAGCATTTTTTGAAAAAAGAAAAATTTGTACGCTTTTTAAAGAGTGCAAATAAAATGTGCTTTGCTCTTTAAGGAAAAATGTGTATAATATGTAGACCACTTTAGCTTTTTTAAAAAAATGTAAAACCAACAAGTTGTTTTTTATCTCTACAACAAGGTGTAATTAGTCCATTTTGCATTTTTTAAAAATAAGGAATACACCCTTTGCTATTTCAAAAGTTGTAAAAATGCAAAGTTGCACTATTTTCGAAAAGGGAGCTCCGGCAAATACGCCGTTTTATATTTTTCACAAAGGGAAAACAGACGCGTTTGCACGCTTTGAAAAGACAGCTCCGGCAAATACGTAGTTTCCGTTTTTTCAAAAAGGGAAAATAGATATTTTTGCACTTTTTGAAAAGGCTGTTTCGTCAAATACACAGTTTGGTATTTTTTCAAAGAAGGAAAAATAGACCTTTTTGCACTTTTTGAAAAGGCAGCTCCGGCAAATACACAGTTTTGTACTTTTCAAAAGTTGAAAATAGACTAATATAGCCTTTTTGAAAATGTTTTTATTACGTTTGATACTCTTAAAAACGTATTTGCATAATAAAAACTTACCCTCTAACTACGTATATACATTATAGTGATCTAATATATGAGCTGTCCCTTTATTTTGGGACTTGGGTTGAGTATCTGTTTGCTTTTGTGGCTGTGGGATGTTCTTGTTTTTCATGTTGTGGGTTTGGCTTTGGCTTTGGCTCTGGCTTTGACTTTGGCTCTGTTCCTGGCTCTGTGTGGGAATAATTGATGACAGTCAGTCCGGAGGAAGGAGAGAGGCAGACAGACAGACTGAGAGAGAAGAGAGAGAGAGAAAGAGAGCCCCAAAACACGAAAAACGCTAGTATTGTCTATGTAGCCAGTGTACAGACAAATGCAAACAAGATGAGACAAAGCAAAACAATAACATAACGTAACAACTTGAGCGAGTGAAAGAAGCCTCCGAGGCTTTCTGACTCGATCCGGCTTTGGCTTTGGCTTTGGCTTTGACTTTTGGGATGATATGGATGGGCCGAGATTCCCGAATTAAATTGTGTGTGTTTGTGTGTGTGTGTGTGTGTGTGTGCAGTAGCATCTATAATAATGTTGAGATTTCGGAATGCATTTGAGTAAGTGGGTTTGGTTCGGGCTGACGCGAGGAATAATAAAACGTGAATTAATCCACAACTGCTGAATTGAGGTCCGCTCTCTTGCTACTCTTTTATAATTCATTAGCCATGGTTTGTTTACCAGTTTATACTAATGTAATTCAATGGCGTGTCATAGCCAAAGCTAATAGGGAGTCCCAAAAGCAAGCTTATTAAAATTAGTTCGTCTCTGCATACGGATGGATGGCGTCTCTGAGGAAGCAAAATGGCCGTTCTATTGAATTGTATTCAAAATAATAATAAATTATTGTGGTCAATTTTCAAAAAAGTGCATAGCAAATTAATCCACTGCTGACTGTCTAAAAATGGACAGATTCCAAGGTCCGTCATTGGAAATCAATGTATTACGTACACTCTACCAACTAACGCATCATTTTAGCCAAAAAATGAGTCCTATTTGCTGAATCATAATCGCAAAAATAATCGCATCATAATCGCAACATAATCACATCTGGATCTCATCTTACACCCATCATAATCGCATCATATAGATGCGATTATGATACGATTATGATGCGGCAAATAGGACTCACTTTTTGGCTAAAATGATGCATTTATAATGTGGTGTTTTTTTGCAGTGCGCAGTGTACTGAATGAATAAGTAATAAAGCAAACTGAAACAGGTTATTCGCGCCCTTTTTAAAAACTATAAAAGAGCATTTCGCACCTTCCAAACATCCGTTTAGCCCATTTTGACCTTTTTAAAAAAGCAAATGCAGTATTTGCTTGTTTTGAAATATCGAGTAGCTCGTTTTGCATCTTTTTAAAAGGTATATACCAATATGCTTCTTTTGAAATGTTCATTCGGCACCGTTTGGACTTTCTGTAGAAAGCAAATGGAGCGTTTTGTGGTTTGAAAAATTCAAATAGCCCGTTTCGCACCTTTTCAAAAGGTACTTACAGCATTTTGCAATTTTGAAGCATTCATATCGGCCTCCTTTTGACCTTTCTAAAAAAGTATATGCGGTGTTTTGCCTGTTTTGAAATATTCATTTGGCCCCTTTTCACTTTTTCTAGCAGAAAAATGGAGCGTTGTCTAGCTTTAAAAAAATGTATGTAGCACTTTTGGCGTTTTGCACTTTTTGAAAAAATATAATGTTACAGCATTTTGCACCTTCAAAACATCCTTTTTGCCCATTTTGACCTTTCTAAAAAAGTAAATACAGTGGTTGCTTGCTTTAAAACATCGAAGTAGCAAGAAGCACCCTTTGTACTTTTCTAATAGGGACACACTTACACTGTTTTGCACCGTCGGAAACACCATCGAATGAGCCAGTTTGCTTCTTCACCAGTGCAGTGCTTTATCTAATATGAAAGTATATGCGCATACCTAAGCAGTTGCAGTTGTTCGTACTATAATCGTTTGATACTATAAACTACAAGGTAATAATAAATACCAGCTCATACAGAATAATTATATGTACGGAAGTTGTTTAGTCCGGTTGTGTTGTTGATAGCATTGTTGCTCTTGTCTGTCGTCGACTGTCTGGACTAATCGGGATTTCAAAACAAATCTGTGCCACCAATCCGACATGGAATATGTATCAAAAAGCCAAACAACTCGCAACTCTACAATGCAATGCACAGCAACGAAACGAAACAAAACGCACAGCATTCACATTTGATTTATTGTTGAAAAAAACTCGTTGTGTTTTGACGGGAGAAATTATACCTGTGCTGTGGACGGAGCCAAAGATACAAAGTTAACTAATAACTTGCGTCAAAATAGTTTCTGATACTCGATGCTATCCTTCAACGCCGCTTAATTTAGTTACAGCTGATTTATTTTTTTTCGGCAGCGCTCCACGTCCTGGCAAATAAGGAAAAGCAACAATTAATTAGAATATACCTATTTAAATTTTATGAAGCTAATTGTAGTAATTTTTGCTGTAAGAAAGTGTGAGTTTCAAGTTTTCCTTTTTAACCTATTCTGAACTGGAAACAATGAAGAGAATGCATTCTTTTCTGCTTTATGCATTCTGCTTTACAAAAACGCGTGTTCTACAAATTAGCTTTTTCAAAACGGCTATAACTAAATACCAACACTTTCAAAAAGGGCAAAACTAGAAATTCACATTTTCAAAAATGTTAAAACTAGAAATAAGCATTTTTGAAAACGATCAAAACTAGCAACCAACGTTTTCAAAAATGTCAAAACTAGAAATGAAAGTTTTCAGAAACGTCAAAACTAGGAACACACATTTTCAAAAAGGTCAAAACTAGCAACCAACACATTAAAAAAGGTCAAAACTAGAAATTGACATTTTCAAAAACATCAAAACTAGCAACCAACACTTAAAAAACGTTCAAAACTAGCAACCAACACTTTAAAAAGGTCAAAACTAGAAATTAACATTTTCAAAAACAATCAAAACTAGCAACACTCATTTTAAAAAAGGTCAAAACTAGAAACTAACATTCTCAAAAACATGCTAGCACGTACATAACTAACACTGTCAAAAAGGTCTACAAGCAGTATACTATATTTTTTAAAAACGTCCAAAAGCAGAAAAATTACCGTTTCTAAAAGGTTAAAAAGTGCAAATATCACTTTTAACATGGCCATGGGAGGGATTATGGAGGTGTGCCTATTACATTCATTCGTCCCATTTAAAATGGCGCAAAGATAATTTTACTGGCATAAAAATGTGCTGATCACTGCAGGTACGGCAGTGTCCTTCATAGCTTAACGCCACTTGTTAAATACTTCGTTCAAGTTCGGGCTATTAATATACAGATACATAACTCCATGTTCTCATGAATTATAATACTGCCATTCCCTAAGTTAGTAATATAAAACAGTTATTATTAAATATAATTACCGGTAGTTAATACAATAAGTACCGTAAAGACCCAAATTGAGCCCGGGTCATTAATAGTGTTCGGGTCTCTAATTGTACCAGGGGTCTCTTAGCTTGAAGTTTGAAAAAGTGCCCGGGGCACCATTTGGGTCGTTACGGTACAAGGTAGATGGTCCCGTTCCTGTTTTTGGGCAAATTTCAAAATTTCGAAAAATCTTGAGCAGCTGCGCCGTCTCGAATGACGAAGCTTTAATTATCTGCACCTATTTTGAAGTTTTGAGCATTTCATTACAAAACAAATCCATCAAAACCATCTTTGCAACAATAACAGAGCAGATCAACAGAACAGTACAGAGGCACGTCTTGTGTCCAAAAATCTCAGTCAAAAAGTGGAAAGCCGAAGCAAATTTCAACGTAAATGGACGAAAGAAAATGCTCTGACATGGCCCTGGGATGAAATTCGAAAAAGCAAAAATATTTCCAGATTGAAAACACGTATCGTTGGTAGGTTAGGTATTTATCGTTTCTGTGTATGTGTATGTGTGTGAGTGTGTTGGCTTTGTAAGGGTCGAGGAAAGGGAGAAAGAAAAAGTCCGCATTGGAAAATCTACAATACTAATTAAGCGTAACTGTAGCTAATCCAACAGCTTGCACTAACTTCACTCTCTGCGCTCTTCTGTCCGTATACGTCTCGCTTCTCTCTTTTTTTTTCATTTTATTTTATTTCAGTCTTTTTCCCTTTCCGTTATTGTACTCCATTCCATTTTCCATTCCACATAACACGGAAAACATACAGTCTACATACACATACACAACTATTCAGACACACTAATGCTTACAAGGGAACCCAAACTATCGAAAGGAAAGCGCTGCTCTCTGGTTCTGATTCTGATTCCGATTCTCTTGATGTGTGTGCCTAGTAATAAGGAAGAGAGCATTATTGTAAGGGGCCTTGCAATTACTAGGTCGAGAAAATATTTGTAGCAACAACGGTCGGGTTC
Organism: Dicyrtoma fusca; assembly: GCA_034695205.1. Lineage (NCBI taxonomy): Eukaryota > Metazoa > Arthropoda > Collembola > Symphypleona > Dicyrtomidae > Dicyrtoma > Dicyrtoma fusca. The sequence goes on along the minus strand of JAQFZC010004411.1, from coordinate 6,810 downwards.
TGTTTAAGAGGTGTATAGAAATTCATTAGCAGTGTAGTTTAGAGCTTAGTACCTTTTGAAATGAGTAACTGTAAGGTTTTGCACTTGTTTGAGACCGTAATACAGCGTTTGGGGTTTTTTGAAAGGAGCAGTTATAACGCTTTGCACTTTTTTGAGACTGTAATACAGCGTGTGGAGTTTTTGGAAATGTGTATATAGTTACAATGTTTTGCACTTTTTTGAAACGTAAATACAGAGTTTGGGGCTTTTTGAAATGAGTTGTTACAATGTTTTGCCTTTTTTTGAAATGTGAATACATACAGAGCTTGGTACTTTTCAAAATGAACAGTTTTAACGTTTTACACTTTTTTGAGACTTTCACACAGAGTTTGGAAATGAGTAGTTGTAACGTTTTGCACTTCTTTGAGACGGAAATACAGCTTTTGGTGATTTTTGAAATGAGCAGTTATAACGTTTTGCACTGTTTTGAGACTTTAAAATGGAGTTCGAAGCTTATGGGCATGAGCAGTTATAACGTTTTGCACTCTTTTGAGACCGTAATACAGAGTTTGAGGCTTTTCAAAATGAGTAGTCATAATGTTTTGCACTTTTTCGAGACTTTGGTACAGAGTTTGGGACTTTTTGAAATGAGAAGTTATAACGTGTTGCACTTCTTTGAGACGGAAATACAGAGTTTGGTGATTTTGGATAACAGTAGTTATAATGTTTTGCACTTTTTATAGACTTCAGTACAGCTTAAATAAACAATATTACATTTATTTCTACTTTTATTGCAACTTCAGTTGACCAAATCCATCAACGTAATAAATGAACATCCCCTCATCGTAAGACTTAACAATCGGCTGTTGATTTCTTGTCGCTATTCTTGGCTTTATTTCGTATTGTGTTTCATAATATTATAAAGATACATTTACATTTACGCTTACACTATGTATGTATACACACAACTCATGTTATTCCAATGTTTTTTTTTTCCTTCACATTTTTTCCATTCTGTATTCTTTAGTAAGTTTGAGAATTTCATCATTTCCATTGCAAGGCAATCATCTTACATACAGCATAGGAGAAGGCATGACGAACCGTAATGATGACGGTAGCATTTGGAATGGATTTCAGTTTTTCTATTTTTTTTTCACATTTATTTTTTTTTCTTCTTCTTTTGGCATTTAGCACTGGCAGTTCTTCATTCCATTATTTGTTCCTAGTCGGGCTTGTATTCCTTTTTCCTTTGATTTGCTTGAGCTGTCTATTCTGTGTGCATAGGAACAGAAACAGAACCAGAACCAGAACTACGTAGCAAATGAAATGAATTCTTGAATAAAATCAAACGAGAAAGAGACTAGAAAGAGTGACGAGCCATAACCCCGAGAGAAAAAAAAATGTAGTAAATGAAAATGACATGAAATATACACTCAGCAAAAATCGACACATATTATTACACTTCTTTTCCCGTCAATTGTTAGCCTCATTGTAATTGTATTGTGTTTTGTGTGTGTTTTGTATTGGAAAAATATTCTTAGCGTCCGTCAGCCAAGCCGAAATTCTCTTCTGTGTAAGTGCATTGTAAGTATTAACATACATTTTCCTTTCAGAGATTCTTTCCACGTCCCAAACCAAGGAAGATTGTCTTTTCTATGCATGTATGCTTACTGTTAGCTAATGGCAGGAATTTTATAGACGGACGTCCCATGCATAGAGATGCCCGTTAATTACAGACGCATCAGTAGAGCTAATACGAAGGATTGTGAACCAATGAAAGTCAGTCTCATATGCCAATGCCTATCATTTCGATTTTGAAAATTAGTTCCGGTTCCGTATCGGCAGCACAGCTGAAGAAAAAAAACAAAAATATATCCAACAAAATTCGAAAATCATAAGCGTCGATTTATCATAAAATATTTTGTTTTTTTATTTTATTTTTATATTATTTTATTTAAGTTTTAATTGAGACGCTTTGGACCTTTCAGAGACTTTCTTCAATTGGCTTGAAGGCTTTAGTAGTTTTGCAAAATCTTTCATAAGTGGCGTCGAACTAAAGCATTTGCTTTGCATGCATTTCGTATGATGCGCGCTTAAAAACACTGCCAAATAGTTTTAATGCTTTTTCTTTTTTTAAACTCAATGGCAGTTGTTAGCCATATTTTAAACTTTTGTTTTGTATTACATAATTTGTATTTTTTAAATACATATGTAATGTTTTTTTTTGAATAGAATATACATTAAATATGCATTTTTAAGTAAAAAACTATGACTTTTTGTACTTTTTATATGTAATGTAACTGCCAACCCACCGCGTTTTACACTTTTTGAAACAGCAAAACCACCACGTTTTACACTTTTGGAAGAGCAAAACTATGACGATTTACACTTTTTGAAACAGCAAAACTATCACGTTTTACACTTTTTGAAACCGCAAAACTATGACGATTTACACTTTTTGAAACAGCAAAACTATCGCGTTTTACACTTTTCAAAACAGCAAAACTACCACGTTTTACACTTTTTGAAACAGCAAAACTATCCCGTTTTACACTTTTTGAAACCGCAAAACTACGTATCACGTTTTACACTTTTTGTAACTGCCAAACTATCATGATTTGCACTTTTCAAAACAGCAAAACTACCTCGTTTTGCACTTTTTGAAACAGCAAAATGCAAAACTATCACGTTTTACACTTTTTAAAACATCAAAACTATCACGTTTAACACTTTTTGAAACAGATGCCGCACTTTATTCCATAGTGCACTTCATGCGATTTATGCAAATCCAAAAAAAAATCACATTTTTACATTCTGTCATTTAAAACCATGGTAACCAAAATGCTGTTACGATCATTATGAGTTTTATGCACTTTATGCGATTTGGCTTTGGTTGCCAGACGTACTATGCCTGTATGCATAGAACACGAATTTATTTAGTTTCCCTTCATCTAGCGTCTGCATGAATTCCCGTTGACATGTTCTTTTTTTCCCACTTGGTTTTTATTTTATTGTTACTAGGGCAACGGGAGTCGCTTGATAATCGTGTCGTAAAACCGCTTCACTTCTAACAGTTCCAACCCGTCCTTTAACCGTTACCATTATTCCAGGGAGTGCAGTGTGGAGTTTCCAGCTTCCTGGCCCCTCCGATTGCATAACATTATACTATTGGATTGCCATTTCCCATTGACACCGAATCGTCAGGACCGACGTCAACGGAGCTCCGAATCGGAATCCATTGACCAGGTGTGAGTGTGTGTGTGTGTGTGTGTGTGTGGGTGGGTGGATAGAAAGTAGATTGTGCGGAACGGTAACGAGAACAACTGTGACTTTCCGTGATGCTTCAAATCCCTGTTTTCTGTTTCTTTCTCTCGAGGCAAAAGAAGTGGAAGCGAACATTATTAGGTACCGTAAAGCTTCTAATAGAAGGTGGGCCTTCCAATGGACGGCAGGGGTTGAAATGAGATTTGTAAATAGAAGGCGGGGCCGCCTATTAGAAGCTTTACGGTATGTAGCCTCACACTTTTCTCAACCATGCATACGGCACCCACCCACACATACACACAATTACAGGCTGACACACGTCATTTGACGGTGGAACTGGAGAGGCAAAAGTGCGTATTCGAATAATCGTTAAAACGTTACAAGCAAACAGGAAAAAATCATGGGAAATCGATTCGAAAAATCATAAAGACCCCATCATTTTACCCCACATTCAGTATTACATTCTGTTTCATTGTTCTGCATTCGGTGTGTTGTTTAAGAGATCAAATTATGCTTTTGGCTATTTTAAAATTTACAAAACAGAATTTACAGGTATTTGAAAATCGTTAATATTAATTCGACACAGATAGTTTTAATTGGGCATAAAATGCAAAATTTGTGTTTTTTGAAAAGTGTAAATCATAATATTTACATTTATTTGAAAAGGTGTAAAACAAAGTAGGTACCTACATAATTTATTATGGTTGTTCAAGTTTTTGAAAAGGTGCATAATGTTCTATGGGTCTCGTGGAAATCCAGGTGATCGGGCTCTATATTGGAGCAAGAGGAACCATCACAAAATTCTTTATGGACGTAATGAAATCGTTTGGAATACCTTCTCCACTGATTGAAGACATCGTAATCACTGTACTGAAGAAGTCGGTACAGATCTGTGTACATCATCTATTTTCGAGTGTCCCAGATACTTAATATGACCACTAATCTTACTTTACGTTTACGTATAACCTACATAACCTACATCTTAGCAAAATTCTGTAACGTATACTGAGTCCGTTGGGCTATCCTCGATGGAGGACAGTGTCATCTTTATTTTGTATAATAAAGTTCGTCTTTCTCTCTACAATTGTAAAAATCCTTTTTTTTGTTGTTTTATAATCCTAGCTTGTTTGCCACCCAATCTTCCAATAATTTCTTTTGATGATTTTGTTTCAAAAGTGATTACTTCTACCAGCTAAACCGTATAACGTTATATATGCGAGGTTTCACACTCAAAAGCTGCCAAGCCATTAAATGGTTCGCAACTTAAAGAAGGGAGTAAGGAGTCATGCATAAATGACGCTTACACCTTCAATAAAGAATCGCACTACTAGTACGTTTAGAAATGCTAATTAAAGACAATATGGCTGGCTGTTTCATTGCTGCTTTGTGATTTGACTGATTTAAAGAATAACATTTTGCATTATTAATTTTTTATAACTATTTTAATCATTAGTCGTAATTTGTAAAAATATTTATACATTTAATTTGAAATACAAGAACAGTCATCACGTTCTAAAATTACAAGCCGAAACTCTCCTTCATCTCCAGAGTAGAATCTTCCACGTGTCTTCTTTAACATCAGTCGTCTCACTAAATTTAACGCAATGTTTTGCTTGGCTTTAAATTACAAAGTTGTTGCCACAAAGTATTGAAAGTTACATTGGCTTATTACGGCTTTGTTTAATTTGTTGTTTTATTTTAAAGTACCACACTGTCAAACGCTAGTTAATTTCATCAATGTCAGTTAAATAAGATTTCGGATAACTGGTTGCTTCTAAAATACCATTGAAATATATTGCTTCCCTTCTGCAGTTCTGTCCATCCATCATGTCCCCCAACAATAAAAGATGTGTTCGGCCCCTAAAACATTTAACAAAACATAAAATAACTGCACAGGCAAATCTGAAGCTACCAGAGTAATTTCATATGCATGGCACTTAGAATCTCATTTGAGTCCGTAACAAATATATATCACATTGTTGTCGAAAGGAGGGCGTCTTTTTTAATTTATTTGGCTTAAAGATATCTGCTTATGAGGTTAATTTTAATTATTTTAAATTAAAGATGAACCGGTTTTGAAAGTTACCTTTAGAGAGAAAAAGATACGACCCCATTGAGTGGGTTTCACAGTAACTGGCTGATCGAGAAGGAAGTAAAACGTTTGGCCTTTTAAGGTAAAGATACTCTTCCTAATTATTCTACCCGTAAAGGATTCATCAGACCAACCGTGTTTTATCTCCACTGTGACATCGTAGAACGCATCTGCGTCAATTGGTCCAGCAAAGCCAAGTCCAACCACAGCGACGATTTGCTTCGGATAAAACCTAATTAACACATTGTAAACGGCATTTATAGGAACATCAAAGGATTTATTGATGCTAAAATAATATTGAAAAATAAATTACACGTGTTGGTGCAGACTTCCGTCACAAACAAAGAAAGTTTCGACGTCGATTCTGCGCCAATCATGTAAAAGCGAGAGCGTTGAGCAGCCAAGTGGCTTTGCAGTCGGCGTTCCCTTTGGTTGCACACAAGGCGACGGTTTCACCTTAAAAGCTTCAGCTTCTGTCTGTGAAGCAGGCATTTGTCGTTGTTGAAGGCACAATTCTGCAGATTGTGACTCTCGTTTTGCTGGCAAAACTGAAATTCGTCTTTTAGCATTAAATCCAAGGCTTTGCACATCGATATGTTGTCTAGAAAGTCCAGACAACTTTTCAACGGCAAGTTCAACGGAAGGTTTTCAACGGGCACCAAAATCACCAAAAATCAGTAAAAAAAACTTTAAAACCTATATGTATATATAATGGCACGTAATCGCTCTGATCACTAGACCTTTTACTTTCGTCCAATCCAATGTATTTGTAAATTCTAAAGGCTTCTTCGGCAGAAAGCAGCTCTTTTATTTCCATCGCATTTGTGAAGTCAACATTCGACATTATTGGGAATCGAATTTCGAACAAACAGTCACGAAGGACGTGCCGAAGGTTTTCCACCGATGCGTCGATTTTCTTCTCAGTGCACTTTGATTCAGCCCATCTTTTAATTTTTTTAAATAATTACAATATAATACTCTGACAATGCCAACTAACATTACTACATACAAATTAACGATTATTTAATTCAATCACTTGAGAGCACACTTGAAGACCTCCGTTTCCTCCAAAGGAACGTCGTCACTCGGAAGAACTACCTTCAGATTGGCTTGCGACAATTTCAAAAAGTCGGTAGTGTCCTTGAACTTGGCAAAGGACCTTGAATGGAATATTTTAGTTCAATAAAAATCAAATAAGTAATGAAAATAAAATTACTACTGAAGATTTTAACTTTTGTAACCTATGAATAAATGAAGGCGTCAGTTTTTCCAAATTTTTAACTGCCGTTCGAATTTCGTAGCGTCGACAAATGCAGAGTAAACCCAGGAATTGATTTAGCGGCAAGCTCAGATTTGATAAAACTTCAAATGACCACGTATCCAAGGAAGTTAGCTAGAATAATTATTTTTAATGTTAAAATAAATAAATCTATACTTTTATTCCTATAAAATCAAAAACGAATAAATTTATTTCC
>JAQFZC010004410.1:0-16208 GCA_034695205.1 Dicyrtoma fusca | reverse complement strand
TACATGTTTTTGAAAAGGTGCAAAATGTCCTATTTACATGTTTTTGAAAAGGTGCAAAATGTCCTATTTACATGTTTCTGAAAAGGTGCAAAATGTCCTATTTACATGTTTTTGAAACGGTGCAAATTATAAATTAGCCTACTTACATATTTTTGGAAAAGATGCAAAATGTTCCATTTACGTGCTTTTAAAGCGTGCAAAACATTTAATATAAGTACATGTTTTCCAGAAGACGCACAATATGCTATTAACACGTTTTTGAAAAGATGCAAAGTGTACTAATTTACATGTTTTTGAAAGGGTGCAAAATATGCTATTTACTCTTTTTGAAAAGGTGTCAAATGGAATATTAACATGTTCCGAAAAAGCTTGCAAAACGTGTTAATTTCTACGTTCTCCTATAATTTATTATTTTTTCCAAAATGCTAAAAATACGTCATTTCGTATTCGCATACAAGCTTTGGTGAGTTCATTGTTCGGGCTTAAAGAGAGACTTCTACTGCTACTGATTGTGAGTCTAAGCCTGGTCGGCACTTTGCTTCTTCGCCTTTAGAAATATGTAGTGCAAAGTATCGACAATGACTGGAAGTGCTATTCCAGCAATTCAGTACAGACATTCCAGGTCATTTAGCACAGTAATCCAGTTCTAGTCCAGTTCTGTTCTGTTTCGTTTCTTTGTATACCGGGCCAGGAACCAACTCAATCAATTCAGCTCACAATTTCAGCTGAATAATTAAAAGGTGAGCCAAAGACGGAAGCTCATTCATTTGGACGGACACCACACTATACTTCATAAGCCATAAGCTATACGCTAAACTTTTCGTTCGTAGACAATACAGTGCACGATAGACTAGACAGCCGTCCATTGCCATTGCCGTGTTTTGTGTCCAGCTGTCCAGTCTATCCAAAATCCAAAGCAAAGGATAATTTCTATAATTTACAAAAGACATTTTTCGTTTTTTCTCTTCTTTGGCTTTTTGGTTTTATTCGGCATTCCTAGGCGCCCAAATCCAATTCTAGTTTTACCAGTACGTAGTGCAGTGCAGTGCAAAACCAGTGCAGTGCTTTTATTGTTATTGTATTGCTGGTTCGTTTGCGTCACTTATTCATGGATATTTTTTTGTAGTGTTTTGACAAGCAAAAGGTTGTTTGTTTTGCAGCTTCAAAAAATGTATTGACACTTTTTTGAATTGTACTTTGAACTGCGCGTGGATAGTGGACACCTGCTTAAAAGTACAGATTGTGTACACAGTTCTAGATATAGCCTGATATTCTCTATATCTATACATATATCGTGGAGCTATGCTATACTATGTATCGCTAATATTACTCTAAAATGTATTAAGTTCAGTTCGAGCATATCTGTATAATAGCTAACGAAAAATTACTCGTATTTTTAATGCTAAAGAGTACATAATAATGTTTTTGTAAAAGCTGTAACGTAGGATATAAAAACGCTTTCAAAACTGCAAAGCGGGAGGATTCTTTATTTTCCGTTTAGCTTTTGTTTTATTATTACTTACAGACCTAGAACTTTTTGAAATAGTAAAAAACAGAAAATTCCCCTTTTTGAAAAAAGGCAAAACGTGAAAATATTATTTTAAAAAAGTGTAAAACAGAAAACGTGCAACTTTTGAAAAAAGGGAATAGTGAAAATAACAGTTTGGAAAGCTACAAATAACGTAAAATTACACTTTTTGAAAAAGGCAAAACGTGAAAATGCCATTTTGAAAAGCTATAAAACAGAAAATTACACTTTTCGAAAGCCAAAAAAAAATTTGTAAATAACATTTCAAAAAGCTGTAAAACATAAAAATTGCATCTTATAAAAAAAGGTGAATAGCGAAAATAACAGTTTGGAAAGATACAAAAAAGTGAAAATGACACTTTTGGAAAAAGGCAAAACGTAATAATACCATCTTGGAAAGCTATAAAACAGAAAATTGCTCTTTTCGAAAGCAAAAAAAACGTATGAATAACATTTTAAAAAGGTATAAAACAGAAAAATTGCACCTTTTGAAAAAAGGAGAATTGCAAAAATAACAGTTTGGAAATGCTGCAAAATAGAAAATTACACTTTAAAAAAAAATTCATAATCAGATGGGAACATCTTTATTGGTTGTTGTATTTTTAACAAGGATGGATTTGGGTCATTTTGCAGCTATGCAGAAACTGGAATTGTGACGTTTGGCAGTTACACTAGCGCTATATAAATACATAATTGCAGCGAATACCCAAAAGAACCCAGGGAGGTAGTTATTTGCTGGAGTGTTTAATGGCAGGGCACGAGATTGCATTATACCACCACATTTTAATAGAATTAAAACGCTATTCTGTCAAAATAAGTTTGACTAGTCGAGTGGCTGTTAAGCAATAATTCACTCCAATTTCGTATTATATGCAAAAACCGTCTATGATAATTTATTGCCCATAAATGTGTTCCGCTACATAGCTTCCCTTTAAGTGAGACTCTGGGGCCTTGCATAATTGAACTTGCTTGCAAAGTTTGGAGTTAAAAACTTACAAAAAAACAAACTGTAACAGCGAAACGATAGTACGTCTAGTTATACATCTTTTGAAAAGTGTGAGTTACTAGTTTTGACATTTAAGAATGTGTAAATTTCCAGTTTGGAACTTTTTGGAAAAGCTAGTTACTAGTTTTACATCACTTTGAAAACGGCAATTTCCCGTTTCAACCTTTTTGAAAATATGTTAATTTCCAATTTTTACCTTTTTTAAAGTGTCATTCCGTAGCATTGAATGTTTTTGAAAATGCTAATTTCCAGTTTTGACCTTTTTGAAAATGCTAATTTCCTTTTTTAACCTTTTTGAAAACATTATTTTCCAGTTTCGACCTTTTTGAAAATTTTAACGTTTCAGTATTGCTCATTGGCCTTTTTGAATGTGAAATATCCAGTTTTGGCCTTCTTGTGATGTTATTTTGTAGATTAAACATTTTTGTAAAGCATTACTTCCATGCTTTCCCAGTTCCGAATAGGTTTAACATTTTGAAAGCATCTTCATTTTTGTAATGCCCCTTTCAGCTGCCTGGATATAGACTATACCGTATACATATACATAGCTGCCTATATAGGCAAGGAAATAAAAATGCAGTTATTATGACGTGATGTAATCAGTCTTTGAATTGCTCAATCAATTATTGCCATAGCTTGTTGACCGATTGACCGATAAAATGCCATACAATCCCAGAAACCAGTTCCATTCATATTTTTGTGTTCAGTGACAGCGCAGAAGTGCAACAGACTCCACACAGTAGTGAAGTGCAGTGCAATGCAAAATCTCCGCTAAAAAATGTAAAAGCAAAAGTAAATTAAGTGACAGAGCCAAAATATCAATACAAAAAATTGCAAAAAAGCAAAATGTTTGTTAACAAAATTGGAAACTGGAAAATTGCTTATTTTACACTCTTTTCAGCCTTCATTGGTGTAGCCGAAGGTGTCATTTAATTAAAATATTAATTGCAAATTAATTGTTCTAATAAATTATTTGATAAAGTTTTACACAATGTTTTTTAATTGCCTTTATTTTGAAAAGGTGTTCACATTATTTTGCTTCTCTGTAAAATTTTAGGGAAAAAATGCCCCAGTGTTTGTACGCGGGACACAGTGGCCTGCAAGCAAAGTGGGGGGAACATTGTTGGCTACTGTGTGAATGGGCTGGCATGTTGTGATCGTAAGCAGAGATGATAAAGCAAAAAATTATTTAAATTAATTAGTCATAAATGTACGTGTTTTTTAATAAAATAATAAATTATGGTTATGAATAATTATTCTATTTTTTGCGTGAATTTCTGTATGGACACAGTGACCGGTAAGACAACTGGGAGTTGCGGTGACGTTAAAAAGGGGGACACAATTAACTTCCAATCTCCGTCCTATCCAAATTTCCATAAAAATGAATTGCTCTGCACTTTTTCATTAGCTTTGTGGGAGGAAACTGTGGGTATTCGGTAAAATTAATTACAATTTATTTATCCATTTTATTAACTGTTCAAAAGCGTGAAGATATAATGTTTTGCACCTGTCCAACGCAATTTCTTTTTAACTATCATTTTGGCCCAAGTGCCCACGCAGCAACAATCAACTTTTTACACCTTTTCAAAACAACGGACTGATATATTAGGATTTGTTTCAAGGCTGGAAAAAATTTTTGTTAGTCTAGTCTAGTCTACTCATTTATTTTTTAAGCATCCGCTAGTCTAGTCTAGTCTAGTCAGGCTGTTTTCCCGACCTAAATAGTCTAGTCTAGTGTAGTTAACACAAAAACCTACAATAGTCTAGTCTAGTCTGGTCTAGTCAACCCGTTGCCTACCCCTTAACATGGGGAAAATCGCGGCTAGTCTATTCTAGTCATTTCGCTCGAAGGATCTTGCTAGTCTTGTCTAGTCTATTCACGATTTTTTTCACCCTTGACTAGTCTAGTCCAGTCTAGTCTAGTCAAACCGGCCAAAAAAGCTCAACAGTCAAGTCCAGTCTAGTCGCTAGTCCGCTAGTCTAGTCCGACTAGGCACGGCCTGCCTTGAATTTATTACGACTTTTTCAAAAATGTGCATACAGATAGAGCTTTTGTACCTTGCCTAGTCAGAACTTTGAAATAGGTCAATAGGATATTTTGCACCATTTTGGAAGCCTGTCAATAGGACAGATTGCACCTTCTCAAAAACAAGTATGTAAATAGGTCATTTTGCATCTTTGCAACCCATGCAACCAGAACAATTCCCAACTTTTCAAAAACTAATAAATAGAACAATTTGCACCTTCTCAAAAACATGCAAATACCTCATTTTGCCCCTTTTCAAAAACACGCAAATAGAATATTTTGCACTTTTTTAAAGACATGTAAATACGGCATTTTGCACCTTTTCAAAATCATGTAAATAATAGATATTGCACCCTTTCAAAATCATGTAAATAGTAGATTTTGCACCCTTTCAAAACCATGTAAATAGGGCATTTTGCACCTTTTCAAAAACAAGTAAATAGGGCATTTTGCACCCTTTCAAAAACATGTAAATAGTAGATTTTGCACCCTTTCAAAAACATGTAAATAGTGCATTTTGCACCTTTTCAAAAACATGTAGATAGTACATTTTGTACCTTTTCGAAAACATGTAAATAGTATATTTTGCACCTTTTCGAAAACAGGCAAATAGAGCATTTTCCACTTTTTCAAAGACATGTAAATAGAACAGATTGCACCTTTCAAAAACTGGCGAATAGCACATTTTGTACCTTTTCAAAAACATGCTGGACCTAGTAAAAAGCTTTGTAGCCTGTACGTACATATATATAACTTCCCACACGCTACTGTAAAAAGTACATGATAAAAAAAAATAGTAATTTTATTATTTATTTTTTTACGAAAATTGTAAAGTGTTAGTTTCACGCCATTTGAAGTTACACAACGGGGTTTCCGAACGAAAAAATGGAGTTGGTTGGTTCGTCTCTTATCAAAAAGCAATAATTGAAATTGTAGCGCTAAAAAAATGCAATTTGAAATACACCGCGTTGCCATCTGATCTGATTCATCTGATAATAAATTAATTCAAGTATTTCCTCAATAAATTCCCATTTTATTTTATTTTATTTCATTTTATTTATTAGACTAGAGTTCACGGAAGTAGTGATGGATGGCCTGGGCTTTGCAGGGAACGGAGCTGGTTGTGACTCGGACATGTTTTACTTCCGCGGATTTAAAACTTGGACGCCGCCTCCATTATGTGGCAATTTAACCGGATATTCAAGTAAATAGTTTCAAGCAGCAATTTAATTTCTTCTAAAATTAATAGCAAAAATTAAAAAAAAAATAATTAAATAATTTCAGTTGAATAAGTTGTACTTTCTAAAAATTGTGTTTTCTAGCCGTCATCGAACGAACCCAGGGCACCACAAAGATGGACCAACTCACTCTCGTGGCTTTAATGTCCAGCGACAAATACAGATGGCGAATCAAACTCTCGCAAATTAAACCATTCAACAAAAAAACGAAAGAAAAGGAAAGCAAAGCCACAACAATACAAAATGCCGACCACAATAATGTCCTTAAAACATGGACGCTGGAAGCATCTTCATCCTTGAATTCAAATGCACTCAAAGATCCCGGCAAAGACCACTCTCATCTCATCTCTAAAATGTGGGGTGAAAACAATGCAGAATCTGTCGAAATGTTCAACAATGCAAGTGCTCCAAGCAAAAGAAAAAAGCGAAACAGTAGTTTTGATAAAATTGATTTTAATCGAAGCCGTCGAGCCGAGCATTTTAATGGATTTGATCCAAAGTGGAATGACAAAAAATATCAAAAAAATACCACAAAAATTTCTGCAAAATATCCAGAGCCAGATTCTGAGAATATTTTTGGAGAAGCTCAAGGTCAAAGTTTAAATTCTGTTGGAAACCAAGATGATGACGATTTCATTAAGTGAGTCCAGTAAGCGTTGCTGTCGGTGTTCAAAATTGGGTTTGAATTTTGTACGCACTTTTGCAATAACTGCTTACACCTCTTTTTAAAAGAGATGAATTAATAAGGTTTTTGCAATTTTCAAACAAGTTCAGATTGAGCTGTTTAGACCTTTTTAAACACTGTTGATATGACGTTATGCAACAATTTAAAACCATGTGTAGATTTACGTACAAATTTGCACGTTGAGAAAATCTGTAGATATGACATTTTGCAACCATTTATGGATGATGGAATAAGAGCGGGTTTGAATTTTTAAGAGCTAATGTCGCTGTTTAAGACCCATAATGACGCGCAACCAGTAATTTCTTAGTGCAAGGTGACGTGGCGTCAAAATTTTAGAATGGAAAATGCCACATATCCGTAAAAGCAGAAAAACGTTTCATAATTTCCCCGTTTTTACACCGTTATTTTTAAGTATGATAGCTAATCATGTTTTGAAATCGAAGTTTTTCACGTTTAAAAACGAGTAAATCGAGATTTGGTAAGCTTTAAAAAAGTGCAAATCAAGGTTTCGCATGGCTTCAAAAGGTTAAAATCAAGGTTTTGCATGGTTTGAGAAATCGTAAATCGAGGTTTCGCATGGTTTAAAAAGTATATATCACGGTTTTGTATGTTTCAAAAGGTTTAAATCGTGGTTTCGCACCTTTTGGAAAAGTGCAAATCTCGATTTTGCAAGGTTTGAAAAATCGTAAATCGAGGTTTTGCATGGTTTGAAAAGTGTATATCACGGTTTTGTATGTTATGAAAGGTGTAAATCGGGGTTTCGCACAGTTTGAGAAAGTGAAAATCAAGATTTTGCAAGGTTTGAAAAGGTTACAATCGAGGTTTCGCATGGTTAGAAGAGTGCATATCACGGTTTTGTATGTTTTGAAAGGTGTAAATAGGGGTATCGCACATTTTGGGAAAGTACAATTATATCGATTTTGCAAGGATTGAAAAAGCGTAAATCGAGGTTTCGCATGATTTAAAAAGTGCAAATCACGTTTTGCAAAGTTAAAAAAGGTGTAAATCAAAGCATTGGGTGTCCTTAAAAGGGCAAAAAGTAGTTTTCACATTGTGCTCAGAAGTTCGCAATAAAACTCGACATTTCTGTATGGATGTCATTTCAGTAAATTATTGAATTTACACGCCACTTATGTAATGCTGGCGCAGGACGTCTGTTAGTCAACGTAGGTCGTAACTAATTGGTCATTAACAAAAAATAAAGCTTTGAGCGGTAAAAACTTGAACAGGTTAAGAAAATAGATGGCACTGTATACAGTAGATTTAAATTAATTGCCAGTAAATTTTACCCCCAGCTATACTTAGGTCGACTAATTATTATTAGTAGTTGCCCTAAAAACAAAATTTTTAATAATAATAATTAGAAATTTTAATTATTACTCATAATTTTATTTTCAGTATCGAAATCCCAATGATAGTAAATGGACAGGACACAGAAATCAAGGAAGTTCCGTGGCAAGTGAGCATTCGACAAAAGGAGGCCCGTATTCCAAAATCTCATAAAAACATTTCAGCAAGCACCTTAGAAGAAGATGAAGATGGGGTTATTGACACTGAACCAGATTTAACGACAGTAATCCCAACTACATCTAGCGGCAATAGTGATAATGTGACTTTTGACCTTAATTCAAACAATACAGGAACAGCAGCAACAACAACAGGTTCACCAGATTCTTCGGATTTGAGCTCGGAATCGGAACCGGAAGTGCCGGCGAGGAACTGTTCGGCCGAGGAAGGAAGCCATTTCTGTGGAGGGTCAATTATTAGCGACAGACACATCCTCACTGCTGCTCACTGCTTTCATGGGAGGTAAAAATGTTGAAACCTTTTCGAAACGTAATATACCGTATGCTCGCAAATAGAGCCACACTCTCCAATACAGCCCCATGCTACGAAGGAAAAATTAAAATAGGGCCCTACTCTCCAATAGAGCCCTCTTGGGCTGTTTAACATAATATAGGGCATTCTAATAAAACCCCATGGAGGCTGTATTAGAAATGCACTATGTTATACGGCAAGCAACGCGGGAAGTTTTGAATGGAGCCCCTCTCTCAAATAGAGCCCCATTCTTTAATAGAGCCCCAGTCAACGGCAACAATTTTTAAATAGAGCCCCAGGGGCTCTCTTTGCGAGGATGCGTAAGTACTTACTTTTAGTTTTGAATGTTTTAGAAAATGCATAAATATGCATTTTCTAAAACTATAAATATAGTTTATGACCTTTTGAAAGTGTTATTTACTGGTTTTGACCGTTTTGAAAAAGTGTTATTTACTAGTTTTGACCGTTTTGAAAAAGTGTTATTTACTAGTTTTGACTATTTTTTAAAAGTGTTATTTACTAGTTTTGACTGTTTTTAAAAAAATGTAATTTACCAGATTTGACCGTTTTGAAATAGTTAATTTCTAAAATTAAACACCTTTGTAAAGCATAGTTTCCTTTCCTCAATTATGGATTATAGGTTAATTCTCAAAATTGAAGAAAGCTTCTACATACATAAATGCCCTTGAGAATGTATCTGGAAATGTTTCTGGAAATGTATCTGGAAATGTTTCTGGAAATGTTTCTGGTAATGTTTCTGGAAATGTTTCCGGGAAGGCTTCCATTTTGTAATTTCCTTTTATTTGAACCAATCAATTATAGCACAAAACTTCGGGGGATGGAGCAGCTGAACACCCTAAAAGTGATCCTCGGTGACACGGACGCTTGCACCCGGGATCTTCCGGATCCCGGTACCCCTCCGACCGGAAACCTAACGGAGCAAGAGCACGAAATCGAAACCGTGTTTATTCACTACGCCTATGATAACGTCGCCCTTCTAAACGACGTTGCAGTCATTAAACTAAGACGACCAATCCAGTTCAGCGGGGGTGCTCGACCCATCAAAATGGCGGCTTTTGGGGCGGAATTCGATGGGAAAGAAGCCCTCGCCAGCGGTTGGGGAATGAAGAATTTGACGGACAAATCCGCGGAGCTCCCGTATATCCTTCAATCCAGCCATCGCTTTCTAGTCAGAAATGCTTCGGAGTGCCACAGTGAGACGGAGAGGCTCTTTGGAGCCCCTTTGGCCAACGTTACGAAGCATCCGAAGTACGAGCACGCCTTTAAATCCCTGCTCTGCACCGACACTACGGTCTATAGCAATGCATCTGGCGATGGGGAGGCTAAGAAGAAGGACAGCAGAAGGGGCGAAGTTCTTGTTGGACCGGTATGTTTGGGCGGTTTAAAAAATCTGTTCGAAAATGTAACTTTCTTGTTTTGACCTTTTTGAAAACGTTAGTTACCAGTTTTGACCTTTTTGAAAATGTAACCTTTTTGTTTTGACCTGTTTGAAAACGTCAATTTCCAGTTTCAACTCATTTGAAAATCTGAACTTCCAGTTTTACCTTTTTTGAAAATGTTAGAGTTTCAGTACTGACCTTTTTGAAAATGTGAATTGAAAGTTTCAACCTGTATGAAAATACTAAATTCCAGTTTTGACCTTTGTGGAAATGCTGAAGTTTTATTATTGGCCTATTTGATATGTAAATTTCCAGTTTTAACTTTTTTGAAAATGTTAAGTTTTTAGTGCTGGTCTTTTTGAAAATGTGAATGTCCAGTTTAGTCTTTTTTGAAAATGTTAATTTTTATTTTTGACCCTTTTTAAAATGTCATTCAGCACCAGGAAATTTTTTGAAAATGCTGATTTACACTTCTGACGTTTTTTAAAGTGTCATTCAGTAGCATTGACTGTTTTTCAAAATGCTGATTTCCTGTTTCGACTTTTTAAAAGTGTGTTTCACCGCAGTTATGAATGTTTGCAAAATATTAGATTATATTTTTGACCTCGTGAAAACGCCAGTATTTTGTTTCGTACCTTCTGGAAATTGTTACCAGGTTTAACTAACTGTTTTGCAAAGGTTAATTTGTGCAACAAATACTTTTCTAAGGCAATGTATTCAAATTTTCACAGTTCCGAATAGAACAAATTAAACAAAAATTAATATTTTGTGTACTCTAAAATACAACTCTAGTTTTCGTACTATTAATACTTTAAATACTTTCAGGGTGACAGTGGTGGCCCACTAGTCTCTGAAGGCGACGAAGGAGAATTGGTTTTAATCGGAATCGTCAGTTACGGCATTCCGCCTGAAGGGGCCAAGGGGGCTGGGGAGTACATCGATTTTTTTCAGTCTGTGGCTTACTTTAGAAATTGGATCGAATTAGCAATGCAATCATAAACAATAAAATTATACAAAAAAAACGAGCTAACAATGAATGAATTTTCATGTATTTTTATTTATTTTTAACAATTAAAGATGGATACAAGATATTTTCAGTAATAATTATTGTATTATGTACATACCTATGTTTTAAACGACGTGCAGGCACCGTGATTCTGAAGCAATTCTTTATTTAAGTCCTTAATGTGACTGTGGTGTATGTTAGCTTTAATTATTTAGATGTAGCACAATGTTTAAGATAGGTACATTATTATACATACTAAAAATATTATAATTATAAACAAATAAAATTCGACCAAATTTCATCATGGGCCACAAATCCCAGCGTGTTCAGGGTATTCTCGAGTGTTTTTAATGGCGCCGCAGAGCTCTTAAACATTTTTTCGTCTACATTATGGTTTAAGTTACAAAATCAATCATAATTTCATGAATATTATGCCATTCTTTTAATATAAATGAATCTTGAGTTAAGCTCTTTGAAAATGGAAAACAATGGATATAATACTTCACAGTGTTTAATACTATTTATTAACTCTTTCAGAAAAGCCAAAACTAGAGATTAACATTTTCAAAAGCATTCAAAATAATTACGAACACTTTAAAAAAGGTCAAAACTAGAAATTATCATTTTCAAAACGGTAAACACCTACCTGGTCAGACCTTTGAAATAGGACATTAGGATATTTTTCACCATTTTGAAAACCTGTCAACAATACAGATTGCACCTTTTCAAAAACACGCAAGCAGAACAATCTTTTCTTCATCTTTTCAAAAACTAATAAATACGACATTTTGGGTCTTTTCAAAAACATGAAAATACCTCAGTTTACCCCTTTTTAAAAACACGCAAACAAAATATTTTCCACCTTTTCAAAGACATATTGTAAGTAGAACAGATTGCACCTTTTCAAAAACATGAAAATAAGACATTTTGCTCCTTTTAAGAATAAGTAAATAGAGCACTTTCCACTTTTTCAGAGACATGTAAATAGAACAGATTGCACTTTTTCAAAACAGGCAAATAGACCATTTTGCAACTCTTAAAAAAACAGGTAAATAGGACAGTTTGCATCTTTTCAAAAATATGCGGACCTAGTGAAAAGCTTTGTAGGCTGTATTAATGTATACCTTCGCACACGCTACTGTAAAAAGTAGTAATTTCGTTATTTATTTGCTTACAAAAATTGTAAAGTGCTAGTTTCACGCCATTTGAAGTTCACCATCAGAGTTTCCTAAATGTAAGGGAAGTTAAATGTTTCGTCTGCTAATTAAGAGGCAACAATTGAAATTGTAGCGATAAAAAAATGGCAATTTGAAATAGCGTAAGAACCCAAACTGTGCCTTGGTCTCTAATTGTGCCCTGGGACTTAGCGCGAATTTTAGTGCCCTATGTAATAATGTCCGGGTCTCTAATTGTGCCCGGGGGCACTATTTATTTGTGTCTAACGTTGCCATCTGATCTGATAATAAATTAATCCATCCTCAATAAATTCCCCATTTTATTTTATTTTATTTCGTTTTATTCATTAGACTAGAGTTCACGGAAGTAGTGATGGATGGCCTGGGCTTTGCACTACAAGGATGGACCAACTCACTCTCGTGGCTTTAATGTCCAGCGACAAATACAGATGGCGAATCAAACTCTCGCAAATTAAGCCATTCAGCAAGAAAACGAAAGCAAAGGAAAGCAAAGCCACAACAATACAAAATGCTGACCACAATAATGTCCTTAAAACTTGGACGCTGGAAGCATCTTCATCCCTGAATTCAAACGCACTAAAAGATCCCGGCAAAGACCACTCTCATCTCGTCTCTAAAATGTGGAGTGAAAACAATGCAGAATCTGTCGAAATGTTCAACAATGGAAGTGCTCCAAGCAAAAGAAAAAAGCGAAACAGTAGTTTTGATAAAATTGATTTTAATCGAAGCCGTCGAGCCGAGCATTTTAATGGATTTGATCCAAAGTGGAATGACAAAAAATATCAAAAAAATACCACAAAAAGTTCTGCAAAATATCCAGAGCCAGATTCTGAGAATATTTTTGAAGAAGCTCAAGGTCAGAGTTTAAATTCTGTTGGAGACCAAGATGAGGATTTCATTAAGTGAGTCCTGTAAACGTGGCTGTAGATGTTCGAAATAGTTAGACTTTTAATTTTTAACGCATGTTTGCAATTACATAACTGTTTGCCCCTTTTTAATGTTTAAAAAGAGCTGATCTAATGGGGTTGACAATTTTCAAACAAGTTCAGATTAAGCCGTTTAGACCTTTTTTAAAACTGTTGATATGACGTTATGCAGCAATTAAAAACCATGTGTAGATTTACATACAACTTTGCAGGTTGAGAAAATCTGTAGATACGGCATTTTGCAACCTTTTATTGCTGATGAAATAAGAGCGGTTTTGAATTTTTTGAGAGCTGATATCGCTGTTTAAGACCCAAAATAAAGCGCATCCGGTATTTCCTTAGTGCAAGGTGACGTGGCGGCAAAATGTTATAATGGAAAATGACGCATATCCATAAAAGCAGAAAAAGAGTCATAATTTCCCCGTTTTTACAATACATAAGTACTACTGCTAATCATGTTTTTAAATCGAACCTTTGCATGTCTGAAAATCAGTAAATCAAGATTTCGCAAGGTTTGAAAACGTTAAAATCGAGGTTTCGCATGGTTTGCAAAGTGCAAACCAAGGTTTAAATTTTGCATGTTTCTAAAGGTGTAAATCGTGGTTTCGTACATTTTGAGAAACGGCAAATCAAGGTTTCGCAAGGTTTGAAAACGGTAAAATCGTGGTTTAAAGCATAGTTTGAAAAGTGTATATCAAGGTTTTGCATGTTTTAAGAGGTGTAAATCGTGGTTTCACACATTTTGAAAAAGCGCAAATCAAGGTTTTGCAAGGTTTGAAAAGGTTAAAATCGGGGTTTCGCACATTTTGAATAAGAGCAAATCAAGGTTTTGCAAAGTTTGAAAAGGTGTAAATCTTGGTTTTGCTCGTTTTTAGAAAGTGGAAATCAAGGTTTTGCAAGGTTTAAAAAAATGCAAATCGAGGCTTGGCACATTTAGAAAAAGTGCAAAAACGCGCTTTAGCAAGGTTAGAAAATGTGCCATTTCTGTATGGTATTTTAGTCGATGCTGAATTTACACGCCACTTAAGTAATGGCGGAACGAGAATGTTGGCTAGATTTGCCAGGTTTGTTTTACACGAGCAACAAACTTACACAGTTTTGATGGGAAGAAATTTGGACAGGTTAAGGCTATAGATGTCACTGTACTGAGTAGATTTAAATTAATCGGCGGTGCAGTAAGTTTTACACGCAGCTACACTTAAGGTCGACTAAATTATTACCTTGCTAAAAAAAAAGCAAAATTACTAATTGCTAAAATTTTAATTTTCAGCATCGAAATCCCAATGATAGTAAATGGACAAGACACCGAAATCAAGGAAGTTCCCTGGCAAGTGAGCATTCGACAAAAGGAGGCCCGTGTTCCCAAATCTCATAAAAACATTTCAGCAAGCACCTTAGAAGAAGATGAAGATGAAGATGGAGTCATTGACACTGAACCAGATTCAACGACTGCAATCCCAACTACATCTAGCGGCAATAGTGATAATGCGACCTTTGACCTTAATTCAAACAATACGGGAACACACACACATTGACTTTTTTGAAAGTGTCATTCAGTAGCATTGAATGTTTTTGAAAATGTTGATCTCCAGTTTTGACTTTCTAAAACTGTTTCACCAGTTATGAATGTGTTTTAAAATGTTAGCATATATTTTTTGACTTTTCGAAAACGATAATATTTCGTTTTGCTTCGTCTGGAAAGTGTTACTGGTTTTAACTTACTGCTTTGAAAAGGTTAATTCGTAGAATAAACACTTTTCTAAACCATTCTTTCCTTTCACAGTTCCGAATAGAACAAATTCACGTTTGTGGTAGATACACCTCTATATAGTTTACTTACTAATTCTTTAAATAATTTTTCAGGGGGACAGTGTCCACTAGTTTCTCAAGGAGAATTGGTTTCAATCGGAATCGTCAGTTACGGCATTCCGCCTGAAGGGGCCAAGGGGGCTGGGGAGTACATCGATTTTTTTCAGTCTGTGGCGTACTTTAGAAATTGGATCGAATTAGCAATGCAATCATAAACAATTTTACAAAAAACGAGCTAACAATGAATTCATGAATTTTCATGTATTTTTATTTATTTTCAAAAATTAAAGATACATGATATTTTAAATAATTATTGTATTACATACTTGTATTTTAAACCACGTGCAGGCACCATGATTGTTAAGCAATTCTTCATTTAAGTACCTAATGTGACTGTACTGTATGTTAGCTGTAATTACTTAGATGTAGCACAATGTTTAAAGCATGTGTACTACTTATATATTTTAACCATATATGCACGTATTAATATTTGAATAAAATTGGACCACATTAGGTATTGCATTATGGGCCACAAATCCCAGCGTGTTCGTTGTATTCCCGAGCGTTTTTAAAAATGGCGCCGCAGAGTTCGCAAAGCGTTTCTCCGTCTAAATTATATTTTAAATTACAACATTAAACCAAATTTTAAAATTATTGCTTTATTTGTTTAACTTAAAAACCACTTAAGTTTTAATAGGTTGAATTAACTCACGCTTAAATGTATTTTAAAATATTTCGTGTGGCGTGCAAACCTATTTCGGATTGTGGGTGGTTTTCTCCGGCGGCCATTAAAGACATGTCCGGTTCCGGATTAGTACTGGAACTGGAGCCGGACCCGGAAATCGATCCGAAAGTAGACTCAGAAGCGGCAACCGTAGACGTAAAAATCCGGGGTGACCTTGAGTGGCTTCCTTTAAGCTGCTGCTGCTGCCGATTTTTCCAAATGCTCCAAACTACTTCTTCAGTCTCTGTCATTTCGTTTTGTGGTGGCGGAGACACGCCCTCAAGGTCACGGTCAAGGTCAAAGGTAATTGACTTGGGCTCTGCTGAACTGGGGGTTTCCCTGCCATCTGAAGACACATTAGTAGTATCTTCACACTCCAACTCCTTCAATTTCAAACGAAATTCCTGCAAAAACTTGTCCGTCTCTTGTAAGTCAAGTCCAAGGTCATTGACAAGGTCGTCAGAGCAAATGTCGGTATTAACTTCAGCTTTAGGATCAATTTCCGTTTCAGTCTCTTCGTTGTTTTCGTCGTTTTCGCTTACGTCAAGTTTTGACAGTTTTTCAAGAAGCAGTTCGCAGCTACTTAGCGTGGAGGCCAAAGTATTTTCGTGGTTTTGAATTTCCTTTTCAAATTGGAAAAGGCGGGATTCTACGAGGTCGAGATGATTCCGCCATTTTACGGCGGCTAAGTAATAGCGTCAAGTTGACCTCGACCTATGAACGTAGGTAATCTGGATTCTCCAAAAAAAAAGATTCTGAAATGATATTAATGCAATGAACTCACACGCAAGAATAATTATAACCCAGTAAATAAAACAATGAAGTTTAGATAATAATGAATTGTAC